>JAQLOL010000019.1:11651375-11668306 GCA_029783665.1 Naso thynnoides
CATTGTACAGTCTGATGGTTCAGGCCTCCGATGGAGGTACTCCCTCTCTTGTTGGGAAAGGCTCTGTGGTGGTGAGGGTAAAAGACGTGAACAACAACCCACCTGAGTTCAGTCAGGAAAGCTACAACATGGCCGTCTCTGAGAACCTGGCCAGCGATGCATCAGTCCTGACCCTGAAGGTCACTGACAAGGATGAGGTAAGTTGCACACAGTCTGCAGATCACCTTCATCTACTGTGGTAAATCAACATGTTTTACATCCTCGATTTGTTGAGCAGTCCAATGAGGCTAATCTTGTGTCCATAATGTAACTGATTGAGGTAACAGTCAAACAATTTAGACTTTGCAACTCAAGTGTTCAAGGCACTCAAGTTGCCAAACTCCTCGTCAACAGACTCTACATTGACTGAATGTAGAGTCTGTAGCCAAGGTAGGGTGATCTTGGTACCGGAGAAGCCCTGGTTTCTGGTTGTAGTCTTTGTAGTCTGCATAATTAACACCGGACTGTTAACTGTTAACGGCGTGTAAACTGGCTACTTGTGAAAAGATCTGCTGGTAGATGTGGTCTCTTAACTCCAACTCCACTCTCGCGTTAGACTGTGAACAGTCGGACTGTAAACAGCGAACGGCACGCAGAGAAGAAAATCGTAAACGGAAATTCACCTCCTCCAGCAGAAGCCCTGGAATAATGGTGTTTGCCCCCAGAGACTGTATCATTGTCTACAGGAAGTCAGACAGTGAATGCAGCCGATGGGTTCCGAGATTGCCAAACTCCTGCAGCACTATTTCTAAAGTCTCATTAAAGTATCACGTCAAAAATCTGCCATAGCAACACAGTAGTTACCTGTAACCTTAATCTGAATGCTACACTGTTTAAGATTTCTCATTCGATACATTTTCCACAGGGAGGATTTGTGGGAACTCTGCATGTGCTTCCAGAATCCACTCCTTTCTCCATCAGCTCTGATGGGACAATAACAGTGACAAACTCCTCTGCACTCGACAGAGAGACCACTGAGAGCATTGTGTTTCAGGTAATAAGAGTTTAAGACACAGACACAGTAACTCTGCTGCTATTCCCCTTCAAAGATGCCTTTGGTTTCTGTTTAAAGCTGGGGTAGGCAACATCTGAAATCAAGCGAGCTATAGCATGACACTGTTTAGGAAGCAACTTTGCTGCACCCTCCCCTCCCTGTTCATCAGCTCGTGTTTTATTTCGTTTGTTGTCACTCTCTCTTTTAAGTCCAGTTTGCACCAAAGATTCACAACAAGACGAAGCGGTTGCAGGGAAAATTGCAGCGGTGTAAACAGGTCCGTCTCAGCTCGACTCAAGCTGACTGACGCGCCACCTGCAACTCAGCTTGTCAAGTCACCAGATGCCGATTTTAAAATATAGGGCACGTCATATGTTTTAACAGCCAGTCAGCTCAATATCACCTGTCACTGTGAAGCACAGCGTAGAGCAGCCAATAGGAACGCACTCTATCATTACCTGTGATTGGCTGAAAATACTCTGTCAGTCTATAGACACAGCCAAGGAGTGGTGCAGAAGTCTAGTGTTCTTCCAGACCACCTGAATTACAATATCCTAAAAGGTTATCAGGGGATTTTAGTGCAGTGATGCCAAAGAAACTGCCAACCTCAGCTCTGACCTGTTCATCTCTGTTTAATATCATGTTTATGATTATTTAATGGTGCCTTTATGAAGGGCTTGATCACAAATTTAATGTAGAAGGCAATAAGTTGCATGCAAGCATCTAAACACTTAAAGTACAAGAAGAAAAAAGCCAAATAACTCGTGGGCAATACAGAATTACAGAAACAAAAAATGTGACATTCCCAAGAAAAGTTTTTGGTTTGGTTTGGTTTGGTTTGGTTTTTTTTATAGTACTTGTAGGATTTTTTGTCCATGTTTGCTTAAAACTTAAGATTCAAAGACCTTGGAATAGTAGTTAGACTAAAACAATCCCAACTCAAGGTCCATCTAGGAGCATTTAATGGTGTTTTTAAACTCATAAAATATCTCAGTCAGGTGATGCACTTTATTTAGTTGTCATTCATTTGTCATTGGGTGGGTGGAGATGCAATCTACATAGGCTGTTACAGACTGTGACACACATAAAAGTTTCAGCAGCAGCTATAAATTTACCTTGAGTTGGTATTTGTTTCATGATGCCAATGCAAAGAATGAACTTTGATGCCTCATGTGTGGATTTTCACTTTAAAATGATCAGCCAAAGTTTTAATTTGCTCTTACCAAAATGTGCAGTTCTATCTGAGCCTCACACAAGAATATTGCTGTATTCATAACTTTCTCTTACCTCTTTTTTCCACAGTGAGCTTGTACCAACATGTCTCATCAGATTTAGCTAATGCTTCTAACTAGAGGTGTGACGAGCCACATTTATACGATCAAACTATATCGATAGGGAAATGGCAGGTCATCCTTCTAGTGTAACTTGTATCGATCTAAAATTGTTTTTTAAAGTACAAATTGACTGTATCAATACTTAGAATTTGTGCCTTGTATTCAGCATATCAAACTTTATGTCAATATATTTTTCACACTAACAATGGTAATTAGTTGTAGACGTTACATTCACTTTAGATCATGGCAGGAAAGCACCAGGAGAACAAGAGATTTTCAGTCTGCGTTTGCGGTCCACACAGATGGAATAGAGACCTTGCACTAAATGTTTGTGTAATTCAGTGCATCAAGCTTTTCCAGTGTTTTACCTCCTCTACCACTGCATAGAAATATGTATTTTCTTTTCCTCTATTTCTGGCCAAAAAAAAACAAAGTTACCATACTGGTTTCTAGTAATTGTATCCTATCGTGTCGCTCTAAATGAGCCCATATCATTCTTGTATCATATCCCCAACTACGTATCGTTAGACACACTGTATCATTGTTGAAATGTATTGTTACAACCCTTCTTCTAACTGCAGAAAAATGTATAAACGACCCACGGAAACATGATGAATGCCACCTGTGTGTGTGTGAGCATGTGTGCATGAGGACAAAAAATTAGCATAATAATGGTTGGCATTAATAACAATTTTAAAATGATTTTTGTTATCATTAGGCTTTATGAATAAACTTAGATTTATATCGTATAATTCACATTGAAGAGTCAAACAAAATAACTTGTGAACTTTCTATTCCATGGAAATCCTGCAGGGAACTAACCAAGGCTGGCAGCATAAGTCACTTCATGTGCAGGATTTGGGACAATAATGTAGTAAACAGATATGATTAGAACCTAAGACATTTTTCTCTTGTCCATCATTAAGGTTGAAGCGAGGGAGACAAATCCTCCCTTCCATAATGCCACAGTGCGTGTGAATTTAACTCTTCTGGATGAGAATGACAACAACCCTAAATTCACCAGCAACGAGTATGCAACCACAGTCACCACCCAAACAGAGGGGATGTCCCTTGTGAAGGTAATTAATCTGTAAATCATGTTTTAATTCCTCAGCAACTGAACCTTTTTTTTTTTAGTTGCAAACAATTTGAAGTGTGTAAAGTGGAATTTAAGCATCTTCTTACATACAGTTCCAGTAGCTACCTGGCTGCATTTATTGATTAAAAATGACTGCAGTCTTTCTACCACTCTCAACCAAATAAAAATATCTGAAAAACCTTTAATAGAATGCTGCAGTATTTTGTGGTGATATCTTAACATTTTGTCTTGCTCCATAATCAGGTCAAAACTTTTATTTGTCTACTTATTGGGTTTGTGACTAAATACTAGCAAAACTAACATTCCCACCTGTAATTAATGTTTTTGGCTAAAAAGCAAATGGCAGCTTTGCACCATTGTAACAGTTTTATGTCCTAAAGAAACGCTGACTTAAATTAAAAACAAGCAAGTCAACAACTTTGATACCACAGCCAAAAATCAAGACAGTGTACCAACACAAGACACATAACTTACAGCGAGAAGTTCACCTCGGCATGGCTCCATGCTGTCAGCTAGCCACAATGCTAAAAGAGCTATAGCAACGACAACAGAGGAGAAACAAGAAAAGCAAGAAAGCACAGAGACTGTTACCGTCATCCTGTTACAAGTCACTGTACCATCAAAATGATTTTTAAGCTCTTAATTTAAGGGGGAAAAGTTACATAATTTTGCTTTACTTATGTTTTTCTACTCTGTGGTGCAACTCAAAGGTTGAGGCAGAGGATCAAGATGCAGGTCTCAATGGACAGATCCGATACTCCATCGACTTTGGAAATCAGGACGACTACTTCTCCATTGATGCAAACACTGGAGAAATTACTCTGAAGAATATTATTCCAATACTGGGACATCAAACTTTGGAGTTTTTATTGTTCATAACAGCCAGAGATGGTAGATGTGCACACACACACTTTTTTTCTTATGATGTTGTTAAATGAATTCAGTTCAGCCAGTCACGGTGAAGTCATGATGATATTATTCTTCTCCTCTAGGAGGCGCAGTGTCTCGCTCCACCTCAGCACAGGTGGAGATTTTTGCTGTTGGAGATTCAAAACCACATTTCACACAGAAAACCTTCAGTGGCACCATAGAAGAAGAGAAAGATCCAGGAACAGTGATCCTCAAGGTGAGCTTCTCTGCAAATTAGTACAGATACAGAATTTCACACATCAGCTTGTACACATGTTTAGGGTTATCACAATACGACCGTTTAATTTGTCTTTGCTAATACTGAGAACTCTGATCAGTACTCTCTCTTAATGTTTTTCTTCCCTGCAGGGGTTGACTATAGATAGATAGTATGAAATGTATATACTATACTGTACTATATAAACTGTATATAGGTAGATAGAGCCACCATTCTTTGGATTGTCGTTTTGACATTACGGCCATCTTTTTATGGAGCCAGAAACACAATATTTGGGCAGGAGGGTGATGCTGGCAAGGGCACACATTGCTAGCAATGACTGTGTGAAGAGGGGCAAACAGCTAGCAGCTGTGAAACGATGAGGAAAGGTCACAGGGATATTAAAGTCAAATATTATCCGCTTGGGACATAAAAAAAAAGCTTGTAGAGGAGTTTATCTTTCATTAAATTCTAATGACACTTGTCTGTTTATGTCACAATGAATAATTACACTTTTTGATTTATTTACTCAGGTTGACTTCTCGGCAACAGGAGAGACTCCTGTGACTCTAAAAGTTGAGACAGAAGCTGACAAATTCGCCATCTCCTCCACCGGTGAATTCAGCACCAAGGTGAAGCTTGACTATGATGAAGCTCCACAAAACTACTCTGTAGAGATCTCCATCTCTGACGGGGTCAACAGTGACACTGCAGTCGTGGAGGTTCAAGTAACAGACATCAATGATAACACTCCAGTTTTTACCCCCAGCTCTGTCACAATAACAGTTCCAGAAGATGCAGTGGTAGGATCCAGTGTTACAACTGTTACAGCCACAGACACAGACAGCGGCTTCAATAAAGAGATCAGATACTTGTTGACAGGAGGAGAGGGGAGGTTTGTTATTGACCCTGTGTCTGGAATAGTGAGTGTGGATAGTGCACTTGATAGGGAGACCAAGGCAGAGTACAACCTGCTGGTTGTGGCTGAAGATCAGGGTCGTCCAGCCAGGTCAGCCACAGACACCCTCACAGTCCAAGTGGCCGACATCAACGATAACGTTCCTGAGTTCTCAGTGGCTGAGTATCAGGTTGAGGTTTTAGAGACAGAGTCAGTGGGTACAAGCTTGCTCACCTTATCAGCTGTGGACTCAGATGAAGGAGTAAATGGAAGAGTTACTTACAGTATTTTCCAGCAAAGTCCCACATCAGACCCAGCTGTTTTTGAGTTAAACCCCAACGGGACTCTGTTCCTGGTGCAGCCTCTGGACTACAGTGAGGTGACATTGTACAGTCTGATGGTTCAGGCCTCCGATGGAGGTACTCCCTCTCTTGTTGGGAAAGGCTCTGTGGTGGTGAGGATAAAAGACGTGAACAACAACCCACCTGAGTTCAGTCAGGAAAGCTACGACGTGGCCGTCTCTGAGAACCTGGCCAGCGGTGCGTCCATCCTGACCTTGGAGGTCACTGACAAGGATGAGGTGAGTAAAATCACTTGATTCTTTGTTGAAAAATGATTTGCATTTAGATCGATAACATCAGTTTTTTTTATGTGTAGCTATTTCCTCAAAGGTACTTTAAAACACACACTGTGCTTATTCACCACCAATTTAGTTGCAGGACATTTTGCCATTAGCTCTTTAAAGGAAGAGCGTGAGCAGGTTTTTAATGTTCAATGGAAGTTATGCAGAGAAGCCGCATGCCCTGATCACGCCGTCTAAAGCCTCAAAAACACACCCAAAAATTTCCAACATGCTCCATCCAAATGCTGTGAAGCTTCATAATCACCAGCCTACAGAGACATTGTCACTGAGGGTGACAAATAGAGAGGAACTAACTATCTGGGCATAGTGACACAGCGCTTTGGACATAGCACTGTTATGCTCTGAAAAAGGGAAAATAATATTGCTTCATAGCGTGATAAATATGCATGTTTACAATATATAAATGGACTTTGTTGGAGATGTTTGGATGTGTTTAAGAGACTTTAGACGGCGGTAAAGGGGTCTCACTATCACTTCCACTGAATGTTCAAAACTGCTCATGCAAGGTGCATATCTAGCAACCTACTGAACGGACAGAGAAGAGAAAGGCCCTGTGTTCTTGTCTTACATTGGGATTTTGGATAAATAAGCAATACTCTCAAAAAAAAAGGTGTCGTTTTTCTTTCAAAGGTCCTTTTCGTGAGATTTAACACTTTGGGTAGAGAGTTCAGCCCCCACCGACCCAAAGCGTCAGTATTTGACGATACAGGTTTCACAGTTCGTCAAATACTGACGAGTTGAGAATGCTACCAGGAAATCAACTATTTCTACAAAGTGGACCTTTAACTTCCTAACCTCAGCAGCTGGATTTAACGTTGAAAAAAGTAATTTATTTTGTTTCTTTTTTTGTTTTGTTTTTTCTTTTGCAAGATGCTTCTTTAATTATTTTTTTGAATTTATCATAAGTATTTTTATCTGCATGTAGTTCTGCAAGTAAGCAGCCTTTTCCTCTGCTTTTTTTTTTTTTTTTGCTACGTTTCCTAGTGTGTGCGATACAAAAATAGCAATACAGTGACTTGTTTATAAAAGCATTGCTCCACAGCACTCCTAGTGGTCAAAAACTTCACAGGGTCCCTTTAATCTAAACCATTAGTAACTGAAGTCATGTCCTATTTGCATTTTACTAGAAGTACACTGTGCTCCTTTAAATTGAGAACATTTCCTCTCCTGCCTCTGTTTTGGACTTTCAGAGAAAATATGAAGCATGTTTTCTAATAAATAATAAATAAGATTTCATAAAGTATGCCAATGGTTTTACAGTAGCTTTGAAATGAGATGCTTCCAACTTTCCTGACTGCCTGTCACATGGGTGCTATGTGCAGTTTCCAACACTGTGCCTCTCCAGTGTTCCTTTACAGCACCAACAGCATGCAGCAGCAGCTCATTTTCGCTTAATAAGGAAGTTTCCTTATGTGAACAAATGATTGGCAGCCACCACAACACAAAGTCCAAAGTCACAGCTAGCATTCCTGTAAAGCATGAAAAATATATTGTTTTTTGTTTTGTTCTGTTTTGTTTTGTTTTATTTTGTTTTACCTGTGAAGTGAATAACATCAGCTTATTCATGTAGACTTTTGGAGCTGACCTCTGTGTTTGATTGGAAGTTTGGTGTAGCCGTTTATTTCTCTAACAAATTGAAAGGCTCAGCAAAAGGCTCAGCAGGTTTCTCTTTTTATCAGATTAAATAACCGATTAAATGAGTTTTATTGACTAATTGACTGCTGTAGTTTGGACCCTGCTACTCTTGCATTATGACCACAATAATGCATTAGGCCAACTCAGCCATTTCTCAGATACTCAGTGCTCAGTTCTTGTTATTTTATTAGCAGCTTTATTATTTCAGTGCTGATGATTAACTACAACAGTTACGTCTGCCAAGGTGTCAAATTCTATCAACTTTATCTCCTTCTGCAGGGTGGATTCTCCAACGGTTCCTTCCTCTGCACCAGCGATACCTTTGAAATCAATAAACAAGGTGTGGTGTCGCTCAGGAGGAATGTCACTTTGGACAGAGAGACGACAGACAGTTACATATTACAGGTACAAATGTTATTTTGAACAACATGATGAAGTTTCCTGTCTGCTGGATTTTTCCTGTTTCAAAACACATGGCAGTTCACATCTGTAAGTGTTTATACACACATACACACACACACACACACACACATATATATATATATATATATATACATATATAGATATGGATATATGAATGCAGCATTATCAGTGCCAACAGATTTAAAACAAAAGTAAAATCAAACAAATAATATAAAAAAGGGACATCCTTTTTCACTTAAACTGCAAAGATCTTAAAAATGACACATTATACAAAAGTTTCTATTCAGAGATGGAGAAAATATTGTCAATAATCTGAAATATGATTTATCAAGGCCGTCATCTATCCATAAATCTGGAAAAATAGATAAATGAAAAATTATGTAGGGTATATCAATGTATAGTACGCACAGTCTTTGCAAAAAAAAAAGTCGTTTTATTATTATTATTTGTTAGTAGTAGTAGTAGTTGTTGTTGCTGTTTCAATCATATTCAACCATATCTGTACAATTTTTGGAAAGTTCTAAAAGCACCGCAGGTAATTTCCAGTTTATCAGTAATACACAAACATTGGATCCATTTTGTTCATACTGTACCATAAGATGTTCTTTGTACCCGTACAAGTTCCTCAAAATATCTTTTTGATTTTATGACAAAGACAGAATTAATGGTGGAATAATTACAAACTTTATTGAGGTTTACTTATCTTTTGTTTTTTGTTTTTTCAAACAGAGGTAACTTCATAAAAAGATCCTAGAGCAAGCAAAAAACAGGTAATGTTATGTCTGTTTGTTGTTCTCCGTGTGTATGTTCAGGTTGTGGCGGTCGATCAGGACACTGACGGTCAGAGATCCACAGCTCAGCTCAACATCACCGTCTTGGACTACAACGACAACGCCCCACAGTTCCCAACCATCCCAGACCCCGTCGAGATCCCCGAGGGCAACTACTCAGAGGAAAGTCCAAAAGAAGTTTTAACCATCGTGACCACAGATGCTGACCTTGGCCCCAACGGAAAGGTCACCCTCTCCCTCTCTTCCCCTAACTCACTCTTCAGATTCAACGAGGTAAAGCTAAGAAAAAATAGATTGTTGAAATAGTTTTCAGCCTGCGCTGTGTCATTGCTCTGAGATCCTGTGTTGTGCTGCAGGATGGGATGTTGCTGGCTGTTGGCCCTCTGGATCGAGAGAGCAGAGATACTTATGACCTGGTCGTCAAGGCGACAGATGGAGGCAGCCCACAAAGAGAGGTGAGAGGCACTTTCACAAAGGATGGAGAACACATGATGAAAATGATGCAAACAAACATTTTCATTGTTTAATACAAGAAAAGCACTCACACATTCATGCACATGGTTTTAAAATGCAAATTTGACATAATTCAAAAATCATAACATCCACCATTCATTCAGTGGAGTTTGTGAGATAAATGTGCAGCTCCAAAAATAGAAAATCAGAATGTGATGGGCAGTGTTGATGTTGTGGTGAGCTGCCACAAAACAAAGAAACAAACAAAAAAAAAATGTAGGGAAACACTGTACATACTTACTACTTCTTGTCTTTCAAGATTTCCTTTTAGCTGTAATCCACAGCTCTATAGGTCGCTCTGTTAGTCCACAAAAATTCCCCTCTTTAGCAGCCACAGTTTTCATCCTAGAGGGCTGAAATTGGCATGGAGATCAAGTGAGCGTGTATGTGTGGGCATGCGTGAAGGTTTGTGGTTGTGTTCATGCCAGTTGGCTAAAAGTGGGCGTGGCTGTGGGAGTAGGCTGTAACAAAAAGGCGCCTAACTTCGAAACAAATTTGTGTAACATGACCAAACTTTATAGAAACACACACACACAGACACACACACATTTTAATTAGTCATGGCTTTCCTACACTTAGCCCCGCCCCCACTCTCCTGAAGGGTCATTTGCTGGATCACCTCTACACCAATTCACACACAAATGTCTATTGGAGCAAGAAGAACCTTATTTCTCTGACCATGATGAACTATTTGTTTTTGAGAAAAAACTGCAAATTTGCTTGTTTCACTGAAATAGACATTGTGAAGTATTGCTGATGATTTTGCCATCATTTGTGTGAGCTACGTATTGTAATAGTATTGTATCACACCCTTTAGTAAGAAAAGAAAAATTAGACGATGTACATGTAAATCCATAACAAGGTTAACTGACATCATAAATGAACAGAGGAAGAAAATGTAAGTGTTAAGTTTTGATAAAAACCTGTCCTGCGTGCATATATAATGTATTTAAATAAAAATGATTAATATTATATTCAAACTGAACCCAAATATCTTTTATTGAAAGTTATCTGCTGAATTGTTTCCTGTGCACCAGAGCGTCACCATCGTGAGAGTGAGCGTCACTGACATCAATGACAACATACCTGAGTTCAGCCAGAGCAGCTACGTCAGCAGTATTCTGCTGAAAGACGCAGAGGTGGGAAAACAGCTTCTGACGCTGTCCGCCACCGACAGAGACACCGGGAACAACGGGCTCATTACCTACAGGTCAGTTCATGTCACTTTATTGTCATTTACAAATCTGCATCTATTTGTTCATTTTCAGCACTGGCAAATTTTTTACGTTCAGAATTGGTCTGTTTTTGGAAATCCTGGTGAGACTTTTTCCTTTTTGAACTCTCTGCTTGGACTCTTGAGGACAAGAATCAATCGTTTGTGAGTTAGCTGCTATGAACTGACTCTGTATTGGGGTACTGACCAGCTGCTGAGCCCAGCTTCCTTTCAGCATATCAACATCTTTAAAGCTTGCCAGTTTACTAGATTTAATGATGATTTTTGTCTTATTCTAGCACAGCAACTTCTACATTTCGGATGGAAATTCTCTCAGTTACAACACAAAGCTGCTCTGATATTTTATCACTCTAAATACTATTTTTCCAAAAGTTTTTGAAATGTAAAAATATTTTTCTTGTTAATGCTAAAAGTTTATTGTGTGAGTTTGTAAAATGTGCCAACTTGTGTTTGTTTTTTTGCTGTCTGCAGTTTCAGTGCAGGAGGCTCTCCATATTTGGCCTTAAACAGTGAGACCGGGGCTGTGACCTTGACCTCTAACCTTGCTGACATCACAGAGGATACCATACTGCAGCTAACAGCCATAGCTACAGACCACGGCCTGTCCCCTCTGAGTTCCACAGGTCAGCATGACAGCTCTGCTGTTTGAGATTGTTAACCGCAACATGAACATGAACTAAAATTATATTATTCATAACATGATATAATAAACATCCCATATACAAACCAGAGATGTAACGACACATTTTAACAGTGATGTGATACACATTAAGATACAAAGTTAATGATATGATACAAGAACGAAATAGGCTCATTTAGAGCGAACGATGTGATATGATTAAATGACTAGAAATCAATATAGTAAAGTTTTGGGGGGGTTTTGCTGAAAATGGAGGAAAAGAAAATGCCTATTTTTATGCAGTGGTAGAAGAGGTAAAACACTGGAAAAGTCCGATACACTGAACTACATTAACATTCAGCGCAAGGCAACATGCATGCCCAGAAAGTCAGAAATTTAACCAGAGTAATGTTTACAACTATTTACCATTTTAAGCGCAAAAAGTACGTCCACATAACGATGTCTGACGTGCTAAATAAAAGGCATAAATTCGTAGTATCCATACAATGGATTTAGCTTGGAAAGACAATTTTAGATCGATACAAGTCGTACTAGAATGATATGCCATTTACCTGTTAACGTTTGATCGTAGCAATATGAATCGATGTGTCAATCAGTTTTAAGATACTAAAATATGTTGAAACTTGGATTTTTCCGCAGCATTCAGTATTCTGTATATATGTAGCCTTTTGTTGTTGTTGTATCTCACTGAGGGAACTCTGTTTCGTTCCCTGTGAAGTTAAACCTTACTGGGACTGATTACTGTTTGAGTCCTGCATATATGAACTGTTGTTATGCGTGTCCCTTACAGCTCTTGTCGTGGTCAACCTGAGGGTTGTCAGTCTGGTGGAGGGCGTGGCCTTCTCAAGCTCCTCCTACAACTTCAGTCTCCTTGAGAACCAGCAAGAGGTGACGACAGTGGGGATGGTCTTAGCCTCTTCAGGAAGCGACCTTTATGGTGTCACCTACACACTGAAAACATACACTGACTTGTTCTCCATCAATGCCAATGGAGTAATCCAGACCAGAGCAGTGCTGAACAGAGAACAACAGGAGTGGTATAGTCTGAACGTGGAAGCAGTGGACACAAGGACCCCCCCTACGTCAGCTGTTGCAGTGGTATGATCTGTTCCTTTACACAAATAAGCATTTTTTATGATGTTTTCAGTTTTTTTTTTCTATAGACATGTTCTATGGAAAAGCCAGAATCCTTCATTTTTTTATTTTATTGACAGAAAATATTCACAAACTTTCCATCAGCAACAGTTTCAGATCTTAAGCGAAAGACACACAGTGAAAGGTGGCAGGATTAAAAAGAAATCAAAGTGGCAGAGGATGAGTTTCACCTTTAGAGAAGTTCTCACAGTTTCTCTCAGCTTCTTTCAGCTGCAGTCTCTCTGAAAAAGCACAGTTCTAGAAAATACTGTATTTAAAGTAACAGTCATATTTTAAAAATGTTACTTTGGTTAAAGGACTTAATTACATTCAGGAAATGTGCTCAGTATTTAGAGTAAAAGTTCTCGTGCAGAAACTGGCCCCTGTGTCTGGTTTATGTGATATCATTAAATTATCATGAATTAATGCAAAAGCAAGATTTTACTGTCGTGAAGTGCAGAAGTGGTTTGTATCAGACTGCAGTTGATGGTTCTTTTCATTTTGAAATAATCTGATTTTCTCTGCTATTTGATTGATTGTTTGGTTTATAAAAATTTTAAAAATAGTGAGAAATATTAAAATCCAGTAGAGGTGGGAGGTAACACAGTACAAATATTATTGTACTTAAGTAGATTTTTCAGGTATTTTTACTTCAGTATGCATTTTTCTGACAAATTTTGTTTTTTTTCTTGCTACATTTGAACACAAATATATGAACTTTCTCCTCGTTACATTTTCCAAACAGGCCTATTACTTTAGTTTGAATGCTTTTTCCTTTTTGGCTGTGCTCAGGAAACTTTAACAACCCAAAGTGTCACTATTTGACATTCTGGCAATGAGACTCAACAATCAACTCACTTTCCGACAAATCCTACTGATTCTACCTTTAAGTTTAATAGTCTTTGCATTATATTAATATGATGCGACACTTTTGTACAGAAATGGCTGTTAGCAATGTCCTTCTGAAGGAAACATTTGCTTTTATACTTAAGTACATTTCTAAACCTGTACTTTATTACTTTTAATTGAGTAAAGAAGTTAAGTCAGAACGTCTTTTTTAACATAAGTATCTGCACTTCTACTAAAGTAAAGAATGTGTGTACTTTTGCCACCTCTGCAATCCAGAGCCCAAAGTGACTCCATCACAATGTTTGTTTTGTTCAGCCAACAGTCATAACTCAACATTATTGCAAAGACATTCAAATGATTTAGATCATTCAAAGAAAAAGCGGAAAATCGCCACATTTGAGAAGCTGGAGCCATGAAATGTTTGCACATGAGAAATGACTTCAACAGCTCTCAAAACAGTCAGTTAGGGTTGCTGTCAGTTAACTGATCACATCTTTTTTTTGGTCTAGAAATCTTAGTTTGTAAAATAAAAGTTAACTCCAGCTGTCAATTATTTATGATCAAATAAAAGTACAGTATTAGTATTGGTGTCGAAGCTGGACCACAGATAGTATGTGATTTAAATACTCAGTACCTCAGATTTGCCTAAGAAAGTATGGAAGGTAAAGCTGCACTTCTGTTTGTCTGTATTTTAAAATTGCAGCTCCAATGAAGTTTTTGACTTAGTTCTGTTGTTTTATTTGAGCTCTTCGATAGACATCTAACTCTCTCTGTCTCATCAAAGAGCTCTCTGGGCTTATGAGAAATGGTGTTTATAGAAACTATAGTTTTAAAATATATTTTTCTGTTGGATATCTGCAGGGATTTTCCTTTACTCTGTACGCTGGTATCTTTTAAAGTCTGAACTTCTTTTCTGTGTCTCTGGAGTCTAAAATGATTCACAGATTCTCACTTCAGTATTTTGATCTATCTCTCAGGTCATTGTTCATGTGGAGGACGTGAACGAGTCTCCGCAGTTTCCCCATGAGATTTATGAAGCCTCCGTGTTCAGCATCGCCCCTTATAAAACATCCATTACCCAAGTCAAGGTAACCACACCCAGCTTCTGATAGTTTCCATTGGTAAAAAAATGTAGTGCATATTTTGAGAAATGATACCTGTAATAAAACAGCTGCATTAGATAAATGGTTTTAATCTCAGCTGTGTTGTAATACAATACAATTACAGCAGCAGTGATAGACAGCACTGATGTCATTTGAAAAAACACAGGCCGCTTACCTTTAAAGGAGCGTTGTTAATGTGTCACTGAGTGGCAGTAAAACAAGTTATATCATCCGAAATCTTTTGTGTTGAGAAAATGTTATCTGAACGCTCTCTGGATCGTACCATAACTTTCCATGACATAAACATGCCTGACAGATAGCCAGCGACCAGAGTCAGAGGGTCAAAGGTGTGTGAGAGTTTCCCAGCAACCAGGAACTGTTGCCATAACACTGAGACGCTGAACATGATGGATGAATTTGGCAAAATTAGGGCAGTGGTAGAGGAGTGAGCTTATGATCGGAAGGTCTAACCTCCTACCGGCAGGATTTATGTGGGTGGTGAAAGTGAAGGGCGCTCCTTGCCCCATTTAACCACTGAGGACCCTTGAGCAAGGCCCCTTACCCTCACTGCTCCTGTGGAGCTGCTCATTGGCAGCAGATAAGACTGTCACACTGGGCAGCTTTGAGGTGTGAATGTGTGAGTGTGATCAGGGCGTCCCTGAAAAAGAGAGTTCACTCTTAGAAGAGCCCCCATGAATAAATAAAGGTTAAAAAAAAAACAAAGGAACTCATTTTTATTTAGCTGCTCATTTTGTGTTTTGGCTTGCAGTGGTCAGTCAGTATAATATTATAGCTCTTGCATTATAGCTCATTCTCCACAAAATTTGCTGACTCATGAGTGTCTAGTTAAAAGAAAACCATTACTTAATTTTCTTTTTTTTACCATTCTGATCAGTATTACAAATGTAATTATGTTTTCCCAGCAAAAATGCTTGTAGAAGAAACATGATGACTTTTATAGAGTGTGAACAGGCAGCCAGTATCTCTATTACACTGTTTGTCCACCAGAGAGTGCTGACAGCTTTATTTTGTAACAGTAAAATGTTCCACTGGGGACACATTTCAATCACAATTCTTTAATAACAAGACATGTGGACTCCACATGTCTTGTGTTCCACATTGTGGAGTCATTAAAGGAAATGTCATCCATCAATACATTTGTAATAAAATTACTTTGAACTGGGCTACTAGGCAGTTAACAGGCTTTAATGGATGCTTCACCGGCCTCTGATCCCGATTGATTCTCTGGATAAGAAGGGTTTCTTTGTCTTGTCTCCCACAGAGGGTCCGTGTCAGGATCAATGTGTGAGCACAGGCTGCCACGCAGGCCTGTGCTCTGAGCCCTGTGCTGTCCTCTCTTTTTACTTACCTATTAAAAACATCGACAGCCACCTCAAACAGTCAAGTATGCTGATAACATGGCCTTAGTGGCTTTCTACAGAAAACTGACCCTGTTGACGATGCTGCCTATCTTGCACATATTAAAGCCCTTGAAACATGGCGTCAAACAGCCGACTAGAAATAAATGTGCCTTAGACTAAAGAGCTGATCTTCTCAACCAAACAAGGGCTGAAACAGAGCCAGTTTCACTTGATGGCCGACTTGTTGAAACTGTGGAAAATTGCAGATATCTTGGTACAATTCTCGATTCCCAGGTGAGCCTCTCAGAAAACACAGAGTATGTTTACAAGAAATGCTCTCAGCGTTTTCGACCCACGTAGAAAACTTAGAGGCAGATCTTAGAACTGGAGTATAAATCTTGTTAAGAGTGCTTCAACCTTTACTTTTCCTGCCTGGTACGGTCACCTGAATTGTAGAAATTGGAACAGACTTTCTAGGATTGTGTCTACAGCAAAAAAAGTAGTTGGTAAACCCAAAAGCCCAGGACTCAACTTTATAGAGAAAGGACGAGGAGGAAAGCGAAGAGCACTCTGGCAAATAGATCCCATCCTCTCTACAGTCAATTTGAGCCTCTGAGCTCCAGAAGACACTACAGAGTCCCTCTGGCAGCTGAAAATGTATTTGAAAAGTCCTTTATTCTCAGTACAATAAGTATTCTTAATCTACGCAGTGACCAGTGAGTTTTAATCCACAACTGGAAAAAGGAACTGCTCTATGTGTTATTTAATGGTGTCTGTTTTACCAACTGCCCATTGTTTTTATGCTTGTCTGTATCATACTGGTGAGCTGGAGAAGATTTTGCACTCCGATGGAAAGTAAAATTCTATTCTGTAGGTTCGCTTGCTAAACAAGTATCTGTCACAGAGCAAAATTACCAAAATAAAATGACAGAAGTCAGTGATACATCGTTCAGTATACACAATTTAAAAGTGAAAAGCGTTACAGTTTTTTAGGGCTGCTTACACGCAGTTCCTGGAACTAGGGCCCTGTTTGTCAAAAATCGACACACAAAAAAGAAAACCATACGCACAAAATACAAAACATCTTACATCTCTTGCAAAAGTAAGCACTACAT
>JAQLOL010000019.1:11669165-11687106 GCA_029783665.1 Naso thynnoides
AAAAATATATAACCAAAACAAGGTTACAAAGTGCTTTGCAGGATGCATGGAATAAAACAAATATTAAAAACAAGGGCAGTTTAAGGTGCTTCTTAATGCATAGATAAATAAAAGGAAAATAAAACATGGGTAAATTACAAAGTAAGAAATAAAATAAAATAACAACAACCGAAATAAAGCAACAGTGTGTTTTTATCATTTCTACATTTCTAAAAATATATGCTGTCTGCCTTTGACATTTTTTATTTGTAGCATGCTGTAAATGTGGACACAAATGCAATGAGGAAACAAAATCTCTTTATCCTCAATACTGAACTCCCCCCACTAGGCTTCAGACCCTGATGTGGGTGAAGAGGGTCAGCTGGTCTACAGTCTGTCAGCAGACAGCCTTTATTTTGATGTGGAGCCGTCTTCAGGCCTAGTGTACGTGGTGTCAGTGGTGGACCTGGCTGGACAGAGGGCTGACGTGAAGGTGACTGCCACAGACCCCAGAGGACTTCATGCTACAACAACAGTGCGGGTGAGTGCGAAGGACTGGATGACCAAGTGGACAGAGATGAATCAACTTTTTTAGAAAGTGAAGAACAGGAAGAAAACATTCAGTGAGCCCTGGCCTAAATCAGCAGGAATGTGAGGAATAAAAATGTTTAAGTATGTGCTGAATACTTTATTGTTATTGTTTGGCTTTTTAAAGAAAGAATGATAAGGAATGATAAGCAAAGTCTAGACTTACAGTAGCTGGTTACACAGAGGTGTTGTGAACTTTTCATAGGATTTTAAATAATGTGAGAGGAATTTTAGCAGTAGGCTTTGGCCGATATTAGATATTATCAAATGTTGCAATATTTGCTGTCATTTGCAATATTTTTTACAATATGGAAAATCAAACCGTTGTTACAGCATCTTCCGGCTTAATTTGAAAAGAAAATGCATGTAGACCTACCATGGCGGCGGAAGCAACACATGTTGCTATTTGACAATGGTGGAGAGGTTATTACGGGTTGATGGCATGATGCATCATGCAGCACTTTAATATACATGCATGGAGGACTTAGTTTAGAACAGGGGTATCCAAACTTTTTTCAAAGAGAGCCAGATTTAACCATGTGAAAATGCCCAAGGGCCAACAATCCCGCTTGACATTTTCTTTAATCATACAAGGTAAGAGGTTTGACATGGTTAGCAATTAGCATGGCCACTTCATATCTCGCTTTGGTGGTAAATTGTCGTATGCATTAGCATGGTTTGTCTGGTAATGTCTCTTTACACTGAATTCCTTATACAGGGCAACCATGGCTCTTGGCAAATTAGGTGAACACTATTGTTTCGTTTTATTGAAAAATACTGTAATTTCAATGTCTTCTGGAGGTGGCTGCCCTCAAAATCAACTTTCCTCTTTTTGTCTACATTCATCGCGGCAGAAATTAGCTGGTAGGGATCACGGCATAGATCACACAGCTAGGTGAAGTTAAAAAGTGGTGCTGCCACCATGAGGTCAAAAGAGAAACTGCATTTTGAAACCGCATGATTTATTAATTCTGTCTGACAGTGCTGATGGGCCATAAATAATGCAAATTAAGATGGAAGCTGTGGGCCGTATAAGATCTGACCTTGTGCCATGATTGGCCACCAGGGCCAGACTTTGGACAAGTCTGGTTTAGAAAAAGAACGCCAGCTCACCAATTTGACAATCTTTCCAGCTAAAAGGAGGAGAAAATGGCGAGGCCTGACAATATTATCCAGGACAATACTTGGGTGGGACAATACAATGATATTAAAAGCCTAAATCGCAATAGATCTTAATGTGTTAATGTGGGAGCGTTTCTCCCTCTTCTAATAATTCATCTACAGTCCCTAAGAGAGTTATAAACTGATGTCAACACCAGCATTTAATTTTCAGGGTTTTTTTAAACATGCAACATGATACTGTTTCCTGTCACTATGTTACCTTGTAGGTACCTTGTACCTTGTAGCATACTGATGTCTAATGGATTGAGTGTGATTTTTTAACCCAAAAGAAAAAAAACACATTTCCAAAACCCACAGCACGCTCTTCTGCCCCCAGGTGGATGTCCAGGAAAGTGCAAGCGTCAGTGATGTGGTGGTCATCTCCCTAAACCAGCCTGCAAACGTTGTGGAAAAGAAGAAAACAGAGCTGGAGATGTAAGACGACTTTCCCTTATGATTCATTCGTTGTTTTGATGTTTATTCCTTTTGGTTCATTTTACTCAGGCTATTTTCTCCTCATAGATCTTTAGGTGATGTTCTTGACTGGACCGTGAGCATCATCGAGGTGTCCAGCACTAACGGAGGAGCGTCTGAGGCCCGACTGCTGAGGGCAGCTACGAGGACTCTGGTCAGCTTCATCGCTATAGATAAAGGCGAGGTTGTTCCCTATGCAGTGGTCATAGAGTAAGAGTTTGATTTTTTTATAAACAAAAACACATGTTGTCTAACTTTTGCTGCTCTCTCCTGTTATTGGACATTTGTGACTGTTAGACAGTCATGTGACTGGTCTAAGGTCTGTGCTGGAGCTGTGTAACCATCCTGATGTTGTGTCTGACTCTTCAGGAAACTGCAAGACAAATCACAGGAGGTGAGGTTGAAGCTTGCCGAAGTGTTTGGGGAGGGTCTCAGTTTTGACATCGAGACGGAGCCTGGCCCCTCCTCTGACCAAGATGTCGTCATCATCGTTCTAGGCATCCTGCTGGCTCTGAGCATTCTGGCACTGATTGTTACTGTTGTAGTGGTGACCATCAGGTGAGACTAGAGACCATGAACAAGCTACTGACCGCTTCTGCAGCAGCTATTTCCTAAAAAGTTCATTACATTACCCAAGTCTTTGTCAGCACTTTGTTTACATCTCATCACCACTGCCCCCAAGTGGACAAATCAGATAGCGCGGGTTCTGTTCTCCTTTTATGTTTCAGTAGCATCTGGGATTAATCTCAGAAATCCAAAAAATGCCCAATTTTAGATAAAATTCTGAAATTTAAAGTCAAATTTCTCCATTAATTCCTGTTGCTGTTAAGTAACCCTCCCTGTTCCTCATGCTGAGCATCATGCTTAACAGTGAGGGCTCACTGTTTTGCCTCATTTCTTCTGCATGTAATGCTCAGCTCAGTTTGACTCACCTGTTACCATTCTTCTAGTTTTCTATTGGCCAAAATTGTCACTTTTTTGTTATTAGCTTAGTCAAAGCTGCCGCCCCCTGGTGGTGGTCTTCCCAGGATTGTCAAATTTAAGTTTCAAAAAATGTTTTTGTACAAACAATTTCCATTTGCAGTGAACAAAATTAATCATTATTTCGCAGCTGCTGGTGTTTTGCTCAAATTGCTGACTGCTGTTTCAGAATGAAGACTCTTTTATTTTGTTCTCTGAAATAATCAATTCTGGAAAAACTTGTTGTTATGCATGTATGTTATGTTGCAATTACATGGGTTTAGATAGTAATTTGACATTTAAATGTAGTAAATAAGTTCAGGTACAGTGTGTGAATGGTTTGTTATCAAACAAATTTGAGTCAGCTTCCCGAATCCTTTTCATTTTTGATTTCACTTGATAAACGAATAAGACGTATGGATTTTTTTAAATGATATTTTTATGCGTCCTGACACATGAATCCTCCCAGGATTTCTGATTCGGACAAAAGTTCAAATGTCAATCAAACTTCAACATGTCAACATTTTGACTCTCTCAGGTTAAAGAAAAAGAAGAAACATGATGAGTATTCTGACAATGAGAGCTTTGACATCAGCCAAAAAGTTGGTTACACGTAAGTCAATTCAAGTTAAAATGACATCAAAGCTTCTCAACTTAAGCCTGTTTCTAACGGAAAAAATTATGTTTCAGGAACTGGGCTCACGAGCAGTCTGTAACATCCGAACAGGTAAAAATAAATTAATGAACAAAAGTATAACAGTAAAATAAAGTCAAAAATGTATGAACAAGTTGACCATCAGTGGTTTATGTTACAGGGGAAGACGAAGACAGAGGACAGTAATGAAGAGAGTAATGAAGAGGAAAAACAGCAGGAAAAACAGCAGGAGAGGAACAGTGAGAGAATGGAGGAGGACAAACAGACCAGCGATGATGAGAAAGAGCAGAGTTACAGCAGCAGTGACAGCGACAATGATGACAATGATGCTGATAAATACCTGACTTCTGTTTGCTGATCAGGAAAAAGCAGCTTTCAGTCTGACCTTATGTTTGTCTGCAGAGTGCCAGCGTTCATTCTTTACTCAAAGTCCTCTTGCTAGTTTTTGGTTTTTTGGGTGTTTTTTTGCGTAACTGTCAAGTTGTGTTTACTGTTGTCATCGTGTGACTTGATAAACCCTGGCCACTTCGAAAGATGGCAAGATGCTGTTTAAAGGTCTTCAAAAAAGTAAAAAAAAATTGATGGTTCTCAGCAAAAATGGCAATATTATTATTTCCTGGTTTATAAGTGCATTTATTGTGAATTAATCACTTAAAAGATTTTTTAAATGTTTTTACATGTTGGCACTTTGCAAACATACAACCAACACAGCAGCTATAATGAAAGTGAAACTGTTAAAAAAAAAAGAAGAGGAAAAAAAAAAGAATTCAGCTATTTTTGTCAGTGTCAAACTTTTTAAAAAAGTTATTTAAGCTCGTGTTCGGCCTCGAAGACAGAATGAGACACATGGTGTTAAAAGGGCACATGACTCTGAATTTTTTTTTTTCTGAAACAAGCATATTTTTTCTGTATGAAATACTCCTACTGAATTTCAGTTCCAGATTTGTTTGGTTGTTTTATGTAAAATAAAAATATTGGACAAATTTGATATCTGATGTCACAGAAGTAAAGTTTATCTGTTTTTTTATACGGTAAATACTTTTTCTGTACACGTGCTGCCTTAAAGAAAGTTGAGTTGATATTTAAATTCTATTATTAAACCAAATATTCAGATGGCACCAACCCTATTTTGAGGTGCACCTTTATGCTTTTTTTTTCTTTTAATTGTACTTTCTCTAAAGGTAAAAAAAAATAAACTGTTAACAAAATTACTGTACTGTTTAAAGTATATATTATCTGAATCTGTCTAATTCAAAACAGCCATATATCAAACTATTCCTCTGCCTCCTTTCACAGGATGTGAACCGAACGTTGCGGGTTAAATTGTCCTTCAGGATGGTTTGAACCAAGAAATTTGTCTGGCTGTGGAGCACAAATGATAAACCGCAAATAATGCAGTTTTATCATCCAGAGCTTTTTTAGTCTGCTTTAAAAAAAATGTAAAGTTTAGTGTATTTGACCTGCTTTTCATGTTTAAATAATGTATTATTTTAGCTTCAGTTATTATTGTATTTAAGATGCATTCGATTTGTGTCGTTTCATTACACTTTCAGGTAAGCAGAGTTCCACACACACACCATAACTGTATCCTTAAGGTACAAAGGTCGTGACCTTTTGTGAATCGATTTCAGACTTTACACTGTACAGTCATCAAGAAACTTTCTGCCATCGTATTTAAAAAAAAAAAAAAAAAGACCCAGTGCTTACACATTTTTAACTTACTGAACCAGGATTTGTAAACTATTTAACTACCCGTATGACCCCGCTGCGGTAACCCTCACACAGCCGCTTGCAACTTGGAAACATTTAAAACTCAAAGGAAGAAAAAACCTCACAGCTCCACATGGGTTGCAGTTCATAATTCTTCATATTAAAACTGTTTTTATTAATTTATTCTCTATTAAAATAAAATCAGAAGAAAGTCAGAACACAGCAGAAGAAGCAAAAATAAACAATAGATTATGGAATGTACTTCACTAAAGAAAATAAAAGCTCCAGCTGGTCCAACATGGGGGCTTTATTTCAACCACAGTCAAATAAAGCACCACTTTTTTATATATTCATATATATATAAAGATATTTATATATATATTTATATAGTTTTTCATATACACCTTCAGGCAATGAGTAGAGAGGATTCTTTACAGAATCAAGTTTCTTGTGGTTCTCTTAATTTACAGGTAAACTTAATTTCTGGATAGTTATATCACAGAAAAAGTCAAGGCAACTTTTTTTTTTTTTGCCTCATTCATTTTAGTACAAAACTGGCACAGAGGACGACCATTTTTATACACAGTAAAAATGCAATAAAATTAAATTACATACAGAGGAGACAAAAGTTCTGTAAACCTTTCCCCGTTACAGCAAATAAAATCACTTTCCAAAACAAATTCAAATCAGTAAAAAACACACAAAACTTCTTTTTGCCCTTTGAAAAAAATGTGCTATAGCCTGTACGACTTTTTCTGTTTTTCTTCTTTATTATCAAACGTGGGGTCGGCTGTGTGTAGAGTCGGAGTTTGATAGAGCAAAACGACAAGGCGGCGCCACTAAAGCTGGAAAAACCGACCGACTGAACATCAGCAGAAGGCAACAAACAGCAGCACAAACAGCAGAAAAAAGAAAGAAAACAAACACAGGAGAAAGTTTTCCTCTCAACGAAATTCAGAATTTCTAAAGCGAAAAGAGAAAAAGTAAAAGTTTTCAACAGAGATCTCTTGGCGGCTGTGAGTTGATGATGTCATGAAGAGGGCGGGCCTTTAACGGACAGTTTAGTAACTATGGCGATGGTGGCTTCCACCGTCCTGTACAGCATGTCCAGCATGTCAGGTGGGGGGCCAGCACTTGGAAACACCTGCGAGGAAGGGGTGTGGCCACTGCAGCCCTCTGACCCCTCCCCCACCATCCCAAGGGCTGATGGGAAGGTAGCGTCCTCTGAGAGGGGTGGGGCCGAGCTGCCACTGTTCTTAGAGCCCGCCTCCATTTCTTCCTTCACCTCCTCAGATGGTACAGACATCCCTTCAACCTTCCTTCCTTCCCGCGGCTCCACCACCTCCTCCTCACCTTCTGCCATGTGTTGCCGGGACTCAGGCTCCTCCCCCTGTACAAACCCCTCTCCTGGCTCCTGCAGCAGAGAGGATGAGGAGGAGAACGAGGAAGAGGAAGATGATGAGGCCTCCATCTTCTCCTCTTTAGGGGAGGAGTCCAGGTTCCCAGAGGAAGTAGGGGCGGGGTCAGGAGAGGGTGGGTCCTGCTCAGTGCCTGGGTCAATCAACGAGGAAGAGTCCCGTGTCTCTGTATCTGAAGTGCTGGTGGGCGTCAGCGCCTCCTGGTGGTCGGGCTTCGGCTCGCTGCCTGGTGGGAGGGCTGAGGAGGAAGAAGTGGATGCCACACAGAGTGGTGCCGCTGCATCATTGGCTCTGTCGTCATCACTGCTCACCCTCCGCCGCTTCACCGGGGTCGCTCCTTCATCCTCAGCTGACAGACAAACAAACAAAAACAAATATAAAAACACCCGTACAAACACAGTCACAAAGTTTTCTACTAAGGTTTTACTACTCCTTAAAGCTGAGGCAGGCAACATCTAGAAACGAAGCTAGCTGTAGCATGAGACTCCTTACGCCCGGGACACACATCTTGTGTCTACTCGTCACCAATTTGCTGTGTCTTACTTGCTGTTGTTGTTCACACATGCAGCATCTGCTGTCTTTCGACACAAAGTTTTCCTTTAAATTTCCCCTTATTACGAAAGGGTTTGATGTAATTACATATGATGCATTTAATTCATATTTAGATCAATGTGAGGCTGCTGCTGCTTGATCGGCTGCGAGGATGAAAAGCCAAGTTTATTACCTCTGTTACAGCCTCATGGAAATGATACTTTACAATTCTTCATGTTATAAACTAATGACATTTGTTAAAGCAAGTCATTTGCTGCTTTCACTTTGTGTTTTCACTTCAGGCTGGGACGATGTGCACCGTGTTGGTCGATAAAGTCAGCCAAAGTCTGTGATCAATCTAAATTAAAATGCAAAGCTAAATGTCACTACATTGGGTCTCTGGTTTGACTGTTATTTATCCTAAAAAACAAATACTGTTTTACACATCAAAGTCTTTAAATGTTTCCCAATTAAATCTTTAAATGACGAGATTCTCTACACGTGTGCGCTTGTGAGAGGTTTTATTTTGAAAGACATACTGAAACTACAGTGAATGTTGTTCATGTGATGTCAATATGACTGAAAACAGGTTATTTCTCCGTTTTAGCAGAGAAATAGCGCATCTTGCAAAAAAAATATTGGCGAGCCTCCTGAGCTGAAGTGTTGATTCGCTGCCGACCTGCATCTCCCGCATGCTATGTGGCTGCTCTTATCTGTTTTAATGGGGGCTGGAAAAATAAGCAAACATGCTGCCGGTGCAGATACAACGCAGACATAGGATGTGTGTCTCAGGCGTAAGAAACTAACTCTGCTGTACCTCCCCTCCATGTTTTATCTCCTTTGTTGTCGCTATATCTTTTAAGTCCAGTTTGCACCAAAGATTCAGGACGAGACGAAACGGTTGCAGGGAAAGTCGCAGCAGAGTAAACTGGTCTGTCTCAGCTCAACTAAAGCCGGCTATAGCAGTGTGGCTGGTAGACACTTTTGACACTAAGGCACATCACTTGTTGCCACAGCCAATCAGCTCGTAGCAATGTCATCTGTTGCTAAGAAGCACAGCATAGAGTGGCCAATAGGAACACGCACTCTCTAAAATGACGTCACAGTCCTAATACAGAGCCACAGAGAGGAGCAGAAGTCGAACTCTCTTTCAGCCCAGCCGAATTACAACATGCTGAAGGGTTATTATGGGATTTTAGCAGAGTGACACTGAGGATAAACTGCATTCTCCAGGTTTAAGTCTGCAGTATGTGTTAGTCTGTTAATAAAGTGCATGTAAACAAAAGCACTCAAAGAATCTGATGTGTAACTGCTGGTATTTTTGCTGCATGCATTTATTGAGAAGCATCAAACAACTAAACTGACTATGGACTTGCATTTGTGTGTGTGTTGTACCTTTGGCCTTGTTGTCCTTGGCCTCAAGCTCCAGAGCATTGCGCTGCTGGACACAAACACGACAGCGACCAAGCAGCTCCTGCAGGGTGGGGCACAGGGCCGGGTCGATGGCCTGAGGCGGCTGGACGGACAACAGCAACACCAACGCTCTTAAGTCCTGACAGAGAGAGAGAAAGAGAGAGAGAGAGAGAGAGGCGCGACAAAGGCAGAGAAATTAACTAAATGAAAACAATTGAAACATTGAGCTATTTGGTCCCTGTGTTTGTGTGTGATCGTACAGCGTTGAGCAGGCCGCTGGTCTTGCTCAGTTCCAGGCGATGAGCTGCCAGCTCAGGCTGCAAGCTGCTCTGTTCATTCAGCAGGTTTGTCACCAGAACACCAATCAAATTGGAGCAGCTGGGACCAGACAGCACCTGGACCTAGACACACACACACTGTTGCTATGATACCATTATCTCAACATAGTTCTCACAAAAACAGACCCGCCAGCTGTACTTTAAAAAACAAAAACCCACAACAATTTCAAGATAGTTCCCACACAATAAAATATGAAAGAGAGGGTAAAAGAGGGGAAAACAGATTTTGTAAATGCACTACAAAACACAAAGCAGCCATCAGCCACAGCTGCTTTTCTTTCAGGTTACGTGGTGGGCTTGAGTCAATCCCTGGACTGTCCATCAGTCAAAGGGCTGACAACACAGAGAAGGACGACCATTTATACCTAGATCTTTATAAAGGGTTTCAGATGAACTTCCAAGAAATTCTTTAATGTCTTCCGGCTGTGGGAGGAAACTGGAATTTCCAAAAAATATAACCTGAAATAAAAAACCCCACAAGAAGGTTCCAGTACAGCTCTGTTTGGTTCACCTTGTGCAGGAAGCAGGTGAGGAAGGAGTAAGCTACGTTGTTGTTGAGAAACGTCCTCTCGTCCATCAGGATGCACTTGATGTACTCACTGAAGGCCGGATCCTCACACAGCAGCTTTACACATGTTTTAGCCAGAACAGACTGAAAGCAAACAGCAACCAAAACAAGTTAATCAATCCAGAGGGCGCAGAATGAGTACAGCAAGTAATGTAGCCGAATACTTGAATAACGCAGCTGAATACTTGAATAATAATACTTGTATTTCTCACTGCAGCTTTATTCTGTGGTGCAAAGTTTAGTTTGAAATGTGTCAAACCTGTGACTGACAGAGCTCCGTCCACAGTTTGGGGAAGAGAGCGAGGTGAAGAGGAAGTCCTTCATATGCGATCAACACACCTGAGGAACAGAGATGATATGCTAATTCATTTGTATGTATGCAGACATGTTTTTATGAATGGTGTCATTTTAATTTACACACACAGACGCACAAACACAGACACAGACACACATACACAAACACATACATACACACACACACACACACAGATACACATACTGAGTTTGACAAGTGTGTCTGTGAATTTCTCGCAGTTGATGGCAACGCGACACAGCAGGTGGATGAACTGGTGGTAGGACAGGAAGTAATCCATCAGCATCCGGTCGTACACCTCGTCTTTACCCTGACACATACACACAATTAAAATTTAGCAAAATTTTTAAATGCAGGACAAAAAGGAAAAAAGGAAGGACGTAGGATTGTAGCAAACAGATGTTTGTCATTTATTTTCTGGATTAATCAAGTTATTGTTTGGTCTTTGTGGTAAAAGCTAAATATGTTAATCCCAGTTTCCATGGTGACGTCTTCACAAATAAATACGTAAAAAAGAAAATCTTAACTTTGAAAATTTTGTTTTAATATAATAAAAAAATTAATCAAACTATTAACAAGATGTAAAAATAGTTAAGTACATTTTTTCTTAGTTATATAATCACTTAATCAACTAACAATTTTAGCTTTGGAAAGAAGTTTTAGTAAAAAAGCAGTGTAATTTAATCAAGGTAGCAGCAGCCATAATACCAACGTGAGGCTGGAAAACGGTGTTCCACAAACCAGTTGGTGACATCACAGTGGATTATTTTAGTGCCTGTGGTCATGTGATGCATTTAATTCAGGGGAACATACCTTGCTGGTCTCCACCATGGAGGGCAGCAGACACATGTTGAGCTCCGGTCTCGGAGGTCGGATGTTATTCTTGGCTCCCATTAGCTTGATGTTCTCTCGGCATGGCAGGTACGGGCCGAATGACACTGTGGACAGAAACAAAAAGGAACCACAGCCGCTTTTATGTGATGTTTCTTAAACAATTTTAAAGATCGGATGAAATCTGTGAGCCCTTAATCTATCCTCAGCTAAAATCTTTTGAGATTTCACACAACCAACAGTTACTACCAACCGACAAGTTTTTAACTTACAACCATGATGACATATGTTGAACTTTCACCTGACATGCACACACATCATCACTGTATCTGCACAGTCTGCAATTTGCGATGCAATCAGATCTGTTAGGAAGTCAGAAAGCTGTGTGAAGCTGTCAAGGTGATGAAGAGGAGGAGGAGGAGGAGACTCACTGGGGATGTTGCTGTGGTGATAGGTGCAGTGGTTGTGCTGCAGGAAGGGGACCAGAGTGTGCAGGAAGTCGTGAGGACTCAGCAGAACGAGTTCCTTCAGGACATCTGCAGGAACGAGAACAAAGTGCACAAAACATGAGGGACAATCCAGCTTCACCAGCCGGAGTTCACAGAGTTTTCATTTATTTTTGTTAACACTGACTTTATTTATAAAGACAGCTGTTAACACTGAATTGTAGGGGCTGTCCCGAACTTTATCTCATTCAGTAACTTCAATATGACAATATTGTATTTACAGTTTTCTGCAGTTGCTCAGCACAACAGCTCGTTTTTTCTAAACGTGTCAAGGAATGTGCATAACCTTTGTAATACTTTATTTCTCTTTTGTGGATTTGCGTGTGTGTGTGAGAGTGTGTGCGTTACCCAAGCAGGCGTTGCGGAGCTCAGGCGGGCTGTAGGAGTTGAGGAGTGTCAGCAGCTTGTGGGCAAAGTCGATTCTCTCCTGCCACTGAATCAGAGCCTGCTTCACATCTGGACGGCAAAACAAAGAAACATCTGCTCAGTACAAACACACCTCTGCACACATCCCTCTCACTGCTGCATAATCCGTCATATCTCAATCATCCGTCTGAAATGTGTGACGTGCAGACCTTTGCGCTGCAAGTACGGCCTCGTGGCTTTGAGGACAGACAGAAAGATGGAGAGCAGCTCCACCAGATCTCCAGTGACGTGACACGCCGTCGCCTCGTGGTACATCATGTGCAGGGTGTTGAAGGACTGCAGAGGACAGGGGGACAGTCAGCATGCTGTTATTTACAAAAACTGTAGAAAGCCGTGCTCAGTTTCACCTCAAAGATGCCAAGCGAGTTTCTTAACTTTGACACGTTAAAGTCAAAGACAGTGTTGGCAATTCTGGAAGGCGAGCAAGATTTGAAAAGTAACATCACCTCAGGGCTCCATCTGAACCCACCACCTTCCCTCTGGGCTCATTCAAACACCACGCCTCCACACACACAGGCACGAGTGCCACAGGATCATGAAGGATACATAACAGAGCAGAGAGAGGGGACCTCTGCATATGGCTCTCATTTTTATTCACCAACACCCCCTCATTCAGTGTTATGAAAACATCAAACATCATCTTAATGAATGTTAAAACACATGCATGGCATCGGAAAGACAGTAACAACTGCATCACTTTTCAGGCCAACTCTCTCAGGCTACATTTACATATGCATGGTTTAAGCTCCATAGCAGCTCAGATCTCAACCCATGCATGCCTTAAGACGGATATCACATGACAATCCACGTACACTGCACATGCAGGAACCTGCATTCTTGTTGTCTTTCTCTCCACATGCAGGCACAGTTTTTCGCTGAGATTGATCAAGGCTGCTCTGGACATGCAAAGGTTTTCTCGCCATTCCTCTGAAATCTAAACTCCACTGACAAAGCTGTCCCACCAGGCGCTTGATCTTCCTGGTCTCACCCAAATCTGGTGCTCCATGTAGGGCTATTAGTGCCACTGAACATGATCACTGTCAAAGTTCGCTCGAATAATACCTTTACTCCTGTGCATGTAAGGAGTAGCTGCATGAAAGGATGCAGAATTTAACTGCACAACAGCTGCTAGCAGAGACAACAAAGTCAGCAACGCCTGTAATTTGTTATCCATGTCGAAATAATGCCTGGTGGTGGAGGCTCACACATACACACAGGTTACTGTAGTGTTTTCCTCTGGAAAATACTCACAATTCAGACCTGACAAATCAGAGGAGGACACATCATGGCTTATGGCGCCCAATCAGAAAGTGAATATGGGTCACTGAGTCAGCGTCTCTGAACACCTAAGTCTTTGACCATCCATAGTAACACACTGCAGCAGAGTCTTCAAAATAAAACGGGGGGCCTGTCCTTTCCAAACTGCTGCGTGTTTGAGCCGCTAAGACGCTGGGTTAGTGAGGATACAAGGCTCAAGTGTAGCAACACTGCTGCGTCTTTGATTTGAGAAGCAGCAATGTAGATGTAGCCTCAGCCGTCACCACAGATGAAAAGCCACACTCATGTTGACTCCAATTTTTACTTTTTGTGCTTTTCAATTTTTAAAAAATTTCTTTGGCAGACTTCTTCAGTTCAGTCTTTCTCTTCCTGTTTAGTTGAGCAGTAACAGCTGCTAATCTGGCTGTATTCTCTCTGTCATTCTCTGTATGACCGGCTCGCTCAGCCGGCAAAAACTACAGTCACGTGTAATGAAAGCACGGTCAGAGTGCACAAAGGCAGGACTGACAGGAAGGTGTCTAGTAAATTCTTCAGACCTAAACTGGCTGGATAGACATATTACAGCCTTGCTGGAGTTTTTTCTTTTTTTTCCTTAGAGCATTTCATACTATGACTGCCATCAAGCTGTTATGAGGTTCTCTACAAATATAATAATTAAAGCTTCTGAGCAGAATTACCAGCCCCAGCTTTAAAAAGCTAATTTCTCACTTTCTTTGTTGATATTTCTTTTATATGTGTGTTTCCATCAAATGACTATGTTGAATATTGAGCTGATAGGAAATTAAACTTCACCTCATTTGAGGATTTCTAAGTCTGATGGGATCCTGACCGTACCTCAGTCATGAGGATGAGTCCTCTGTTGAAGACCACCAGCAGTCTGTCCTCATCGTTCTCTAGCAAGACCCTGAAGGCACTGAGAGGAACAACAACACCAGGGGTCAGATAATATGTGCCCCTGAACAGACAGTACACAAATCAGGTGTGTGTGTGTGTGTGTGTGTGTGTGTGCGCCTGCTGACCTGATGAGCGTGGTCCAGCAGGAGCGCCCGTCCAGGCAGCGCAGGTAACAACTGATGGTGGTTTTCTTGAACTGTTTGATGTCCTCCAGCTCTTCTTCTCTCATGTCGGGTCTCTGTGTCACAAACAGTTGCATCAGGTTGAAGAGCTCCTCCACCGCCTGCAGGGGGCAGCACACACACACACACACACACACACACACACACCAGAGATGACAAATTTTAACAACGTGTACCTGTATTTTACAAAAAGGCTGAAACCAAAATCAATGTTTTTCATATGTTCACTGGTCAACTACTTGTTCATAAATTCAGAGTTGTAAGTCTGACTCTCCACCCACCCCAGGGTACTGGCTGGCGTGTGGCGTCAGGTTCTTGAAGGCCCACTGGATGTTCTGGTGTGAGGCGAGCTGGCGGGTGAAAGCCGGTGACTGCTCGCAGCACATGCGCAGGATGCCGTAGTAGGCAGGCAGCATGCCGCGGTTGAACAACACCACCTCCTGGTCGTCGTGGTCGGCCAGGATGTAGTTGAAGGCGATGTTCTTGGTCACCACAGGGTTCTGCACCACCAGCCTGACATTCTCTGGACAATCCACGCACATGTTGTACCAGAAGGACAGCAGAGCCTGCTTGTTGTGGTTTGTGGCGATGGCGGGTTCTGACAGTTTGGGCTGAGGACAGAGATGAGAACAACATGACCTGTGCGTGTTTGCACATCCACTGTTTTCCTCTTCTATTTTGGTCCTGAGGCTGATAGGGGACTCTCAGCCATAAGCCAAGAATCTAAACTTCTGTACTCCCCTAATGTATTAAAGTTAGAATTAGATAAATATTCAACAGATTTTCAGAGGGAGTTAAAGTAACAGTTTCTCGGCCCAGGTCTTTACACGGATTGATACGACAAGATGGGAACCTCCAGAGTTCATCAAAAACAGTGTCCCTCACAAGGGTCTGCTATTAAGAAATAACAGAACTTAAAATGCCATGACTGACCAATCAGAATACAGCGATTAACAGAGCTGTGTAATAATTGTCGATATTACCCTTATTAAGACATATTTTATATTGTTACAACTCTGTTTTACTACATTGGTATTAACTATCTGTTCATACGCCAGCCTCCACTGAAGGGTGAGGAGGAGTTACAGCTGTTGACAAACACATTACAAATACATTATTGCATACTTTTTACACACTACACACATACATTATATTATAATATAATAATCTAAAAACAGTGTTACCATTTTAGTTTTAATTTACAAACATATCCCCAAAAATACCCATAAAAAAAGTTTTATCAGTCAGTGTTTCATTATCTGATAAACATCCTGTAATATGAATTTCCCATTATCAGCCAATAACTGATCTGTAACAAGTGAACAAACAATCTGCTGCTGCTGAATGTCCTGTGATTTGATCAAAAGCTTTAGAGCAGCTACTAAATACACCTTGTGATGAGACTGTTAGAAAGTGTGTTAGAAAAATGCAATGTTAGGAAAATGCAATTTAAGTGTTTAAATACTTTTAATTTAATTTCAGGCTGAGCTACAGCTGTGAAGCAGTATTTCAAAAACAGCCAGCTGTTGAGGAAATATTCTAACATAGGAATTTAATTTAACCAATCCTTGGTGGGAAAATTTAGCAGCAAAGATGAGCGTTCTCAATGTAAAATAATAAAAGGAAAAGACAGAAAAAGATTGTACACTTTCAAAAAATGTTGTGATATAAATAAATATAAATAAATGAATGTACCTGGAAGAGGTTCCAGAGGTCCATGAAGTACCCAGAGAACATGAGTTTCTCTGTCTTGGAAATGAGGCAGTAGGTCATGAAGCTGAAGTACTGAACCAGCTTGGTGGTGCCATGAACGCTGGCGTCCACATATAGCTTAGCGCGTCCCAGCAGCCCCAGCAGCAGGTTGTAGACTTGATGGAGGACCACAGTGGTGTCAGGCGATAGTGGCAGCTCACGGGTCGGCAGATGAAGGGATCGTGTGGAGCGAAACATCTGGCGGAAGGAGTTGCTGGGGATGAGGGAGACAAGGAGGTATGCCGCCGCTGGAGGGAAGAGAAACAGACTGTGAAGACCAGGAACAAACTGCAGAGGTGTGACAGGAAATGTTGTCTTAAGTGTGTAAATATCTTGTTTTTTATTAACTGTGACCAGCAGCTCTATAGGTCGCTCTGTCTGTCAGTCAGTTGGTCCACAAAAATTTCCCACTCTTTCTTTAGTGGCCACAGTTTTTGCCCTAGGAGGCTGAAAAACTGGCATGAAGGTCAAGTGTGTGTGTGTGTGTGTTTGGGTTCATGTCAGTTGGCTGAAAGGGGTCATGGCAATGGGAGTGGCCTATTGCAAAAATGAGCATAACTTTCCAATGAATTCACAGACTTGCACAAGATTCAGTGGAAAGGTTGGTCATGAGCCAGCTGATTAACTGTTTGGGCCAACTGACAAAAATGGGGCGTGGTCGTGGGAGAGGCCTGTAAAAAGGTGCATAACTTCTGAACAGAATCATGCAACACAGCCAAACTTCGTAGAAACACACACACACACTTATCCATCAGTCCTCAAGAGGGTCTGTTTCACTGCTCTAAGCTAACTGCTAAAAACAAAACGGAGTGTGAGGAAAAACACTGCAGCATTTTATTTTGCAGAATATTAAAGCTCTTACATGTGCGGACCCGGGGGTAGTTATGGGCCAGCAGAAATCGCTCCACCCAGTTCTCCATGTTCTGCAGCACCCAGCTGTGGGCCAGCTTGTTCCTGGGAGTCTGGACAGCCAGCCAGTCAAGACACTGAGACGGGTTGTACTCAATCACCTGACGGGAAGAGCACCAACACGCGGTCAGGTATGAAAGTGGTGAGATGTGACACAAAACAAAAGTTTAAAAGTAACTGGACAAATTCCTGCCATTAAACTGTTTGCTAATATTGTTCATGTTGTACCTGCTGACAAAAAGATTCAACCAAGTGTGAATCAGGTCCACATGACCCGAAGTTGTTACTCTTTGTAAAATCACCCCTAAATTCCACCGGATGTGTGTGATACATCTCTGCTCCAGACCGGCAGGAGAGCTGATATGTTTCAATTCTAGTCAATGTGTGCACTTCCACTGGCTGTGGCTCCTTTACGTTTTACTTTGTCGCACCTCCGATGACCCAGAACCCTCCACAGCAGATACGCAAAGCTTCTAGTTTTGCCGGGTGATGGAGCACAATGCAGCAATTCAGCATAGAGCAGATCGAGCCCGACAGAAAGTCAGACACAGAAAAAAACATTAAAACATCCAGTTATTTTCAGAATAAAACACTCTGTATTGACGCCAAGTCATATTTCATTTAACTCCATAAATAAACTGTCATTATGTGCAGAGCCAGGCCTGAAGTCAACAGATCAGAGGTTTTCAGAGGCTTTGAATGCGCGTGATTCTTTAAGTACCTTGAAATCTTGTCTGTCTTGCACTTCCAGCTGTCCTGCGCTCTAAAATGCAGCCTGAACGCAGCCCGTACGTGTTGACGGACGGCGAAGCATGGAGCAAACATGCAGCAGAGCCGTTCCGGAATGCACACACAAATCCCGTGAAATCCCAGGACAAAGTTCAAACTGAACTTTTATTTTTTACGAACTCTAGACTTCTCTGGAAATATCAGCCATCTTCAACCACTTCCATCTTATCAGTTGTTTAAAAACGGACAAGTTTATTGTTTTCATTAGTGCCTTTTTTAATCTGAAGTGAGCTTTATGTGATATGTCATTGTCAGTTTATGGTTTT
>JAQLOL010000019.1:11704774-11718469 GCA_029783665.1 Naso thynnoides
ACTCTTAGCTCATATCTGTTATCCAGATAAAATGTTGCTCTGCATACTTGAGCATTTCTAGTGTGACACGTTCACTAAAAAACAAACCTCAGGGTTTTCGTGGAGCTTCTCTGTGTTAGGGCTGGGCGGTTTGAAGCAGGCCAGCATCTCCAGCAGGTCAAACAGCGTGGTGAGGTGTGGCTCCTGGAGGAGCAGCAGCATGGGGATGTGCTCCTTCTGGGGAGGAGGTAGACAGGAGGCCGGCAGCTGGATGCCCTCCCCCTTCCTCTCCCTCCGCGGAGCTCCCAGAGACACAAACACCATCTGGGTTCAAACACACAAATGAGATGAATCAACGGTGTTCTAAAGACAGCACAACTACAAAAAAGGTACAGACTTTTGGACTAAAAAAACTATATGGATGTAAAACATCTCGTTTTAAATTTACTTAGTTTCATACATTTACAAAACCCGAAAGTCTATAAGCTTGAGTTAACCACAGACCTTTTTTCAGGCATCTAACGAAAATCCTACTCAAAAAATTGACTTCATTGACGAGGAAACCACACATTCAACACAGGAACCCATCTCCTGGTTTCAAAACTCATTTCTGCAGCTCTCTATTAACAAACACAATGAAAGAATGCAGGCAGTCACCTGCATGTCTTTGAAGCCCAGCTCATGCAGAGTCTTCTCGTCATAGTCTGTGGTCAGCTCGTGGCCGGAGGAGATCATCCTGACCGGTCCCATCAAACCACTTGCAAAGTCTGCCGGCTGCCGGCCGCTCTGGCCGAATTCCTGCAGCTGAGCCTGCTGGTTCATCTGCTCCTTCTGCAGGTTCTCGTACCAGTGGGTCACCTCAGCTCGTAGGTCTGCTACCTGGTCGCTGGGATACATCTCGATTGTCATCTGCAAAATCACAAGGCAAACATTAATGTTTCATCTTCTCAAGTCATGGTTTAATATGAGGTCAGAATTTAATTTTATTTCAACTTGAACGACTGAAACTCTAATGAAAAATCAAAGCTAGAATAAGCAACAAAAGCCCTGTTTACACAGACTCCGCATTAGCATCGCATTAAAGGCTCACCAATTATCCCCCGTTTTTATCTTACACTGAACCAAGCAAGCTGTTGTAATTCAGTTGATTTTCTTCAAGCTAAATATCTCTTCTATTAAGAAAAATGCCCAAGATGCACCACAAACAGTTAAAAAAAAAAGTGATTATACTGCTTAAAAAAAGACTATGAAAATAATGTAAAACAGTTATAAATGTCAATTCTGTCATAATTCTGTTGAATTCCTTCAAGCTTAATCTCTCCTCTGTTAAGATAAATGTCCCTGTCTGGGCTGCCGGCTTACCCATTCGCACAAATGGGTCAGCGGGCAGGAGGTGGATCGGAAGTGGTTTGAAACTGACCCTCCAAGCCGCCTCATTAACTTCCATACAGACTGAGAGGCGGGGAAAAGGTGAGCAGAACCCAACTTGAAACATCTGAGTAAACAGAGCTAATGTGAAGAATTTTATTACTCTACACCTACTAGAAAAGAATGTTTTTATTGGGACTGTCACAATGTCTTTAATAAACAAAACCTAAATCACCGGAATTATTTTAAATATTAAATACTCACATAAAAAGGACAACTGTGTAACTTTTTTTCCACTATAACGTGTCAGAGTCACAATTGTAAGCTGACATTGCTCCTAAGAGGAGACAGTGGATTTGGTGTGTCAAATGTAAATTTGTCACCTTGTCAGGCAGGCCGGCTGGCTGACAGACTATCCTGAGCGGCAGAGACTGTTTGTCGCTCAGAGCCTTCAGGTGGCTGCTGATTCCCGTCCCCTCGATCTGCCACTGCCGCAGGTGGTACGCAAACCTGACAAAAAAAATGATTGAATGTAAGAGTAAACCAAAATTACAGTTGTGCCCCACCCACCACATTGTATCATAAAAATTTCTAGTTTGTGTACCTGCGTCGGAAGGCCTCCAGGTGTGTTTTGAGCATGAGCAGCCCCCTCTCAATGCTGGTCAGACTGGAGTGAGAGTCCTTCTCCAGGTTGGCTGAAGCCATGAGCAGACTCTCCATGCACTTCCTGATAAACTCCTGCTCCTTCTCCAGGCCAGTCTTACCAGCTGAGAATATCAGCATACACACCACAACACATACATGACATATATGAAGCAAGACAAAATGAGCGTCAGTATACTGTTAATAAGGTCTGTGAACTTTTTTGGTTTTCTGAGCTTCAATTACTGGGGCAAACCAACCGTTGATGTAGTAAGAGTTGATGTACTGGATGGCAGCGCGGCTGATATCAGCAGACTGAGCTCTCAAAGCAATCCCCCACAGCTGGTCCATCCCACACAGCTGGAAACACACGCACACGCAAGTCTGTGAGTATTCCTACTCTGACTTAAGCAGGGTACACAATACAAGATAAGTATATGTACGATTAGATGTCCTGTTGTGTGTACTCTGTGGATTGTCACATGGAACAAAAACAACAGCCAACTGCAAAGTGAGCAGACTGAGGACAGAAGTACATCGAAGTTATGACATACGAGGCATAAACCCCACGTTCACACCGTCTCCACAATTTCCTCCACACCTTTGTCTTTGTTCATACTAAATTAACAGTCAAAAGGAGTCCAAACACTACCACTGTCAATCTTTCCACTCATTGTTCGCCGTGTTTGTTTACTATAAAGTCACATTTGACTGTGAGAAATTTTGCATGATTTCTAGTGTTAAGAGTCAGACCTCTGCTTGTGTGTGGTGTGATTTTTTTGGTCATATTGATGCACTCCACACACCATAAGAACAAAACTTTTAATCTGTCTTTTTTTTGTCGTCATGTGTGGGGTCTCTCCTATTTTTGAAATCTGTCAATTTTTTAAGTCTTTAGTGCGGGCCAGGCATTAAGCGAACAGGTCCAAATGAGGACCTGTGACGTGTCAGTAGAGCTCTCAGTTTTTCATAATAGGGAATGGTTTCAAACACAGTAATTGTCGGAAACAAATATAAGGTTTTACAGATCTGTCTCTTAATCTATAGAGTGTAACGATTTTCCAAACCAACAGTTGAGGGGGCATTTATTTGTTTTATAGGTGATCTATATAAAAAAGAACAGGGTAAAATTGTAATATAAAAAACACTTAAGACCTTTTTTTAAATAAACCTCACACAAAATTACCACGTAAGCCAAAAAAAATAAATACTTTTTTTTAAAACTTTATTGAGGACCATGTGTTTTAAATATGGCTTTGAGAATGAGGAAATGACTCAGAGAGGGGCTTGTTCACCTCACAGCTGGCGGCGTTGTCCAGTGCACTGGTGGCGAGGCGAGCTAAGTTACAAAGGTGCTGAAAGAGGTTGAGGCCGGTCATGCTGATGGTTTCTGGCTTTAACTGGGGCATCTAGAGAAACACACAAGTAAAAACATTAACACAGCTGCTGTTCAGACCTCATTAGTGTGATTTCCACTCCAGCTGAGCTTAAAACATCAAACAAAAGACATAAAACCATCTGCTAAATATCTTCCAATGTTAACTTTCTCATGTGAGAATTGAGTCTTTTTTACTTTCTCCTCATCTGATACAATCATGCCTGACGCCTGACATTTCTAAACCATTTTAATCCTTTAAACTGTAGAGTATACGTGTTCCCTTTCTCATCCGTACCTTCTCCAAGAACAGATGTTTGTAGGTTTCCATTCCCATTGCATGCTGGTCCTTGCTGCGCACCTGATTGAGGAACCAGTGCAGCGCATCGTCGTAGCACTCGGCGTCCTCCACCAGACAGTGCCACAGGATGTCCACCTGCTCCAGACTCAGTCCTGAAGGACGGAAACACAGAAACAAACCCAGACAATTACAAAGGAGCTGCATCATATGTGAACACTGGCTTTACTTCTTTCAGTCACTAATACAACACAGACTGTCTGAGAAACTCATCTCCCTCTTTCTAACTATTTGTTTTCAGACCATCCCTCAAACTTAAATCACTAAACTAGTGTAGTGGATCCCAATGTAAGGTTAGGAACTCAAAAGAAATCCCAAGACCAATACATGAAAATTTTGTTTAGCATGTATAAAAAGAGATAGACTTTGATGTAAGAATACACAAAAAAGTAATTTTTTGGCACCTATTGTTAAATAGGTGAACACTATGATCAGGGATGTGACCCACAATGGTTAAAATGCATTTTTCATTTCATCTTGACTTTAAACTGCTGCTTCTTATGACAGTTTTTCGTGGAAATGTTTGTAAGCAACACAAAGGAAACACCATTGACCTGCACTGTATTGGGGTTGCAGCAAACAATTTAGCACATAAACCTGACACCACCTGTGCACTACATTTGCAGGAAAGGTTTTTCAAAAGTATTAAATGCATCTATAGCTTATTCCTCAATAGACAAAAAATCTTTAATATGCTTAAATATGCTATAGATCCTAATTTTAATTCAGCCTTATCTAATTCTTACTGAAGTGGTCTGGAGAGCCCAGTGTGGAGAAGACGCAGGTGAGGAACTGCAGACGGACCTGGACCTCCGCACTGTGGCTGTACCTTCAACCAAACATTAAAGGGAAACATGTTAGTTTTAGCAGCAACAGCTTTGCAGATAAACACTTTGTTGCTCCTCTCAGTGATTTCAAATGGCTGGTGGTCATCATCATGACTACACCTACATAAGGGCGTTTTGCAAAAAAGTAGTTTTTGTCGGATGTAAAGACGCTTGTAGCTGCCTTTGCATTATGTAGCAGCCAGTGCAGTCATGTCACAGTGCCCCCCTGAGAATAAAACTACTAGACCTGGTACAAAACTTTTGGTAAGAAACAGTTATTTGCATGTCGAAACATATAAAAACAGGGATTTTGTTTCAAAATATTGGAACTTCCCTCGTTAGGTTGAACTCATTTTGAATTTGGAAGTTTTTCTTGGTGTGACATGTTAGCAGCTGTCTTGCTTTTAATCTTTAGCTTTAACTCTGTCAAACCCTCTGTGGTGAACCAGAACGGTGTGGGACTGCACTGAACACCTGACAGGCTTACAGTGCAAACTTGTGCCGGTGCTCCCGGACTTCCTGGATGTAGTGCTGAAGGTTGTCAAAGAACAGTTTCATCATGTGGAGCTCCTTCTCAGCCCACCTGACAGGACAGACGGACACAGTCAGTACCACAGACATGAAACAAGACAGCTCATATCAATACACAGCTTGAGGAACACATTAGATAATGGTAAATGGGCCGCATTTATACAGCTTTCCTCGTCTTTCAATTTACCCTTCAGTTAACCCATTCAGAACATTTATAAGAATTCTAAAATACATGTAAAAATATTAGTGATAACTATTATCACTACAAGTTTCCCAGGAAACGTGTCATAGTGATAATACAGTTGGGAAACGATTTACTCCTGCATGTATAAGCCTCAATGGGCTGCTAACTGGCCTGAGCTTTCTGTGCATGATCAAATGTCCCTGTGACCTCTTTGACCCAGAACTCAAACAGCACAAATTTGTACAGGAAAGCCACAACGTAGTGCGCAACTAATTTGTTCCAAAAGTAAAGTCTTATTTATGTTTCTGCATTGAACCTGCACCGTACCTACCAGTGTAGCCTTCATGTAAGTGCCTGACCCTGTGTAACTTGACGTGGACCTCCCCAGAAATGTAACTGCACACTGCAGCGACATAGACTGCGGCCACTGTGATGGGACTCGCATTTCCACAATTTACCCTCCCTCTGCCTACGATTCACTGGTCATACAGGGCATCTCCTCTGACTTTTTTTCTACCTTCTGTGTTGCAATTTCTGATGTGCAAGTATTTCATATTCCATGTTTATCAGCTCAAACACAAACATGATCCGTGTCCATGTTTTCACCATTTGCCAGGGAATCCGCTAGCTGCTTGCTAACTTGCTTGGTCGACCAGATGAAAGTTCAATAGCAACCAGCTGAACAGGGCATATTGCCACCTACTGTAGGGAAGTTAGACATAGCAATGTTAGTCCGCCCAGAAATCGATTCTCTCTCAGCACTTGTTCATTGGGACAAGGATAGCAGTCCAATTAAATGGTTTAATCGAGCTTTAACTGAAGCTTGACCTAATAGTGTACGTAAACGTATTGACTGACACATTTATGGCAATTTGGAGTTCAGCATCTTGCTCAAGGACACTTTGACATGCAGAATGGAGGAGTCTGGGATTGAACCACCTGCCTTCAGATAAGCAAACGATCCCCTCTCCCCTGAGCTACAGCCACCCAATTGTTAGTAGTATGGTTATTAATAGCTGCTACAATACTCAAGCTAGGAAGTGATACTTACATGGTGATCCAGTGAGTGTCATAGCTGGAGCCAAACTGCTGAAAAGTGCCAAAGAGTTTGGGTAGTAGACGCAAGGAAACCACAACAGACCTGAGGCGAGATGAAAAGATGAGGCTTATTTGTTGCAGTGTTGACAGTTTTAACTCTGTTTTACTTTTACTTTTTACTTTTGCATTCCAGGTCATAAAAGACAATATGTATGCATATCAACATAACATAAACATATCAACACCTATTAGTTTCCAGCTCACAATTGCATTTTGTGGTTGCACATTGCAGCTTTTAGACATTTATTCTTTGGGTGATTTTTAAGTTTGTTTGTGGAAATGATTTAGAAAGTACAAACATGACCAGAACAATGCTTTGGTAGGGGTCACTCACCTGTGGTGGGATAAGTTGTCAAGGCAACCCTCGATAAAGCGCATTCGGATCTGTCTGTCAGTGAACCAACAGACAAGTGAACACAGCAGCTTTTCTGCTTCATTAATCAAACCCTCAGACAGATGAATCTAAAAATAAACAGATAAGATATCAGATCACACTTCTCACAGCTTTTTTTTTCTATTTGCTTCGCAGTTTGAAGTCATACCGCGTCCTCATCCTGCACCAGGTCCCACAGGAGAGTGTTGCCCTTCTTACAAACGTTGTCTAGGTTGATGTCAGTTACAGCGTGGCTGCTGGAGTACTGGTGCTTATGAACAGCTGGACCTGCAGAGATTACATCACTCCAATAAGTCGCTTCTTATGCAAGCTGGCCTCAATTTACTAATACTTGTGATTTAAAAGAAAAACGACACAATAATCTGATTATTCCAAACTTTTCAAGGCACTAAGTGTGTCTCACCTTGCACCAGGTGCTCATGGTAGATGGAGGCCAGGTTGGGGAGGTGCTGCTGGAGGTGGGAACTCAGCTCAGCGTGAGAGTTGATCTGGACCAGCTCCTCCTCACAGCCCGACTCCTCACCGTCGAAGTCGGCCATGTTCTTCTCCGATTTGGCACTGACCTGTGAGCTGCTGCAGCTCACATCGTCAGCACTAAGCATGTCCTCCACCATGGGACTGAGGGGAGAACGAGAGTTTTATAAAGATCCATTCAAAATCAATCAGTCACTTCTATCACAATGGGAAATTGCAGAATATTGCGTCTTTATATGAAGGTGCGATAAATGCAGCAAATGGAAAACACATGAGAACCAATGGCCTTTAGTGACAAAGCTGCTGATCGGTGGTCTTACCCTTCATGATGGTGGTGGTGATGATGATGATGGTGGTGGTGCTGGGGGCCAATGAAGCGCCGGCAGGTAAAGAGCTCACTTCCTATGGCCTCTCCCAGGAAGTCTCCAGGCCGTGGCAGACATGGAGGCTCCTGAGGCCCCTGAACCATCTGTGAGGGGCCGATATCTGACGCCTGCTGCTGGGGCTCCGTCCCATCAGGCCGAGCAGATGACGAGGAAGAACAGGCATCAGACATCCTCATTCGGCCCTCCAATGATGCCGACGCTGCTGTAACCATGACAGCAGAAGTCTCTGGGTTGAAGGGGAGAACCTTTGGCTTGGCTCCACCTCCTGAACAACTGGGCCCCGCCCCCTGACTCTGCCCCTCACCAAGTGCCTCCCCGGCTTTCCTCTTCCTCGACTCCGTCTGCTCCCTGGGCTCCTTCGGCTGCCCTCCCTCAGCAGCAGAACGATTTACCTCATCTTCATCCTCTTCATCGTCATCATCATCCTCCTCATCGTCTTCTTCTTCATCCTCCTCCTCCTCTTCCTCCTTTAAGGCCTCACTGTCCGCCATGTCGTCAGAGTGTATCTCACTGCCAGGGCTCCCCGCTGATTGGCTGGCTCGGCTGGATGCAGCTTCGTTGCTTGAAGCCTCGCTGCGGCCGCTGCTGCTGCCTGGACCGCTGCTGCCTTCCTCCATACTGTTGGCCGTCTCATCAGAGCTGCCCTGCATCGACTCCTGATGACACAGAGACAAGAACCAGAACAATTATTATATCACCCTTAGTTTGGCAGTCAAATCAGGATCAGACCCAGCATGAATTCAAACAGGTGTGGCAGATTTATAACCAGGTTAACTTCTAAAATATGAAATGTTTGCATTCTAGTAAATTCATACACAGTGGCCAAAAAAAAAAAAAAACTTACTAGAAGCATCATTTACACGATATAAAAGTGCACCCTTCGTGAAAAAATTCACCAGCCACCACCTGTACAAGGTGTTTGTGTGTGTACCTCTGTGTCAGACAGCCTCTGCTGGTTCCTCTTACTGCCAGTAATCATCTGGTCGTCCATCTCCATGTCACTTCCTCCACTGTGCTGAGTGTCGCTGTTGTCACTGCTGTCTGGACTGGCCGCCGGTGAACCTGAGACCAGACAAGAAGACAGACTGAGAGACAGGAACTGACAAGACCCACAGAACTTCCTGTGAGAAGGACATCTAAACAATCACAGCCGACAGCTGCAGAAATGCAGCAGAACAAAGGTACGCACTGTCTGGCATGTATCATAGCCGCTTTTACAGGCATCGTTCTAAAACATAACCACATGCAGAGGTGAATAGTACATTTACTTTCAGTAGTAAATGATTCTTTCAGCACTGCCAAAGTGTCAAGAGACACAAATTATAATGTTGGTTAGTCGCAGCTGAGACATTTTGAATGAAGCTCTCGTGTTTTGATGAATCAGTGTTAATTTGCCGCATACGAATCCAGACTGACCTTTCTTGTTGCCCATGGGGATGTTAGTGTTGAGCAGGGAGGCGAAGGAACTCTGTTTGGAGAGCTGGGCTTTGGCTGCCAGGGCGTTGTTCCACAGAGCCTTTATCAGCATGGAGGCCAGATACAACGTCTGAGGAGGGAGGAAGACACATCAGCGTTTATCATTAAAATCAACACCTTCAAATACCAAAGCCAGGGAAGGGCTGCACAATTAATTGCAAAAAATATCCAGATCTCAATTCAAACATACATGCAATCTCATTTTTAAATGACAGCGATTCACTTTCCACGCGACAGAACAAAATGAGAGCTGTTGAGGAAAATCTTGGTGGCGACAGCAAGCGTAACGATGTACTCTTGCCGAAAAAAGGTGGACATTCCACCACATGGAACTTGACAATGCACAAGGAGTACAATCCGCATACAATCCTTTGGCATCATCGCAGCACAGCAAGGTAACACTACAAATCTCCACAACCACTTTCTATGTCACCACAAAATCTAGTATGAGTTAGCAATAAAGGAAAAGGAAACCACATCAAAAAATCCCAGTTGCCAGGCAAGAGACTTTAAATTTAAGTCCAGCATTTTATAGCAGGTCATGCCTTTTGAAAGCTTTGTGTAGACAGCATGTTTTTTTTCACCTTACATTTTTTTTGTTGAAAGATCGAGTGAGAATCATGATCTCAATTCTCAGGGAGAGAAATATTGATTCACATTTTAGCAAGAATCGTGCAGCCCTCAAAGCCTGGTGATCAATGATATTGTTCTGCCATTTTTGAGGCCATGTGTGAGCTGTGTGTACCTGCTCGGTGTGGGCGCTGGGGTGCAGACCGGACACCAGGTTGAGGACGTGGCGGAGAGGCACTGGGTCCAGGTTTTTGATGAGTGAGGGGAAAAGGTCGTGGATGTAACGGCTGCAGTGTTTCAGCTAAAAACACCAAACAAACAGCAGAGTTAATTATTTCATATTAGTAGAGCAGAAAACACACAGTTCCTCACTGATGGGTACAGGGATGTGTCTGTATTCAAATACAGTTTGTATAGAAATATTCCATTCAACCAGAATATGATAAAAATCAGTTCTATATTCATTTCATGTTACTATTCTACACAAGCGGTTGCCCAGCTTTTTCAACTGGAGACCCAAAAGAGGAAATTGTCAATATTTCAACCAATATATACATTTATTTTTGTTATGGGACAGACAGCATCAGTTGTTAACAGACCAGCACAGTTTAGACACAAAGTACAAATTTATCTCTAACTAATGAATATAGCAGAATGTATTTCCCATTTCTTTCTGATGAAGAACTAAATTTTCTGATCTGATCAACAAATCAACTCTCTTTAAACAAAACAAAAAAAAAACCAAAAAGCTATTTCCACTGACAAGTAAAGGGTTAATGTTTATTGAAGATGTCTAACATTGAAGATGGGAAAGCTTGTTTTTCCTCCTCTCAACTATTAAAGGTTGAGCTAGGCAATATTTGGTAATCATGTTCACTGTAGCATGAGACTCCTAAAGCAACTTTGCTGAGCCTCCCCTCCCTGTTTTGGCTCTGGCTCATGTTTTATTTCATTGTTGTCGCTCTCTCTTTTAGGTGCAATTTGCAACACAGATTAACGACCTGACAAAACGGTTGCAGGTAAAGTCGCAGCGGTGTAAACTGGTGGATCTCAGCTCAGCTAAAAGTGGCTGACAGTGTCGCCTGCAACTCAGCTTGTCAAGATGCCAGAGGCCAGTTTTAGAATGTAAGGCACCTCACTTGCTTAGACTGAAAAATAGAAAAAACAGAGTCCGCACACCAGAAGTTGCTCCTAGGAAGTTTTAATGGTGTTATTCAACACGTGATGTTTCAGGAGTCTTGCCCTTCCACACTTGTGTAGAACAGCCAATAGGAATGTGTTCTTTCTGAAATGACCAATGATTGGCTGAAAATACCCTTTGACGTCTGAATACAAAGCCAAGGAAAGGAGCAGAAGTCTGGTGTTTTTTCAGATCACCAGAATTACAATATGCTGAAAGGTTATCATGGGATTTTTTTGCCAGATAGAACTAAAAATAAACTGCCTACCCCAACTCTGAAATGCTCGAACCTACATTATCTAATGACAGATGTTAAAAAGGTAAATCATTAGAAACATGAATAGACAACGGAAGCCAGCATTAATGGTTTACCACCATAATAAGACAACTAAAATGGTACTGGAGATGTTTTCATGTTGTTTCAGAGTGATAAACAATTTCATGGAGTGGAACAAATCTGTCCTTTCTTACCTGAGCTGCAGCCCAAATACAGTCCACGTGCGGCGTGCTGAGTCGGCCCTCTGCAGCCAGGAAGTTTAGGATCACTTGGCACTGTTTAATGATCTGAAAAAGGACACACATGCACACATTTTAGACTATCTGTGCTCTGAGTACACGCCAATTTACTTTAATACCCCCCAACCCCCAAAAATCTAAGAATGTAGTATTTGTAACCATTTGTTGTCAATTCACATAATTTTATCTGTACAAAAAAAATGACACACTGTCATTGTGTCAAAAATACAGCACAACATAATCCCTTTCTGTTTCTTTTAATCTCATTTTGTCACAGTAGGTGGTGACAATGCACTTAAATTCCTGTTAAATTGTGTCGTAAAATTGAAAAAAATCAAGTGCAATTGTTCTTTTTGTATGCTTTTGTCCCGTCATGCTTACAGACTCTCTATACACTTGTATTTTCAATGTAATTCAATTAACCAAAAACAGAATAAGTCAATAAATCGAGTTAAAGAACCACACCAGTGTTACTACATGACACTGTCCTTTGTCAACATAGGTTACATAAACCCCACACATTTTTCCCCAAAATATCTTGTTTGTTTACATTTTGTCCATATTCAATAAACATTGCAGAAAGTACCTCAAAACATGTAACAGTGTTAGTTAAAACCAACATCTGTGTCGAAATCGTTCTTCACGCTAATATTCGAGCTAGGAAGGCAGCATTTGCAAGAAACTATTTTTCCAGGCGTAATAACTTTGGTCTTGACAGCTCCCTGCTCCTCTCTTGCTCACTCAGCAATTTTTGACAAAATAAACAAAGACATTCTCTTCAGAAGATACCTATACCTAGAAACTTTCATGTGTTCTACAGTGTTTCTATGCCCTGTTTCAACATGAAGGGCAGTGAATGGGGTTTTAAAATGCAGTGACATTTACTAAAGTATATGCAAAAAGAGGCAATAAAGTCCACACAGGTATCAGTGGGTGTGCCTTTTCCTGTTTTGCTCAGGTCTGAAGAAGGGCTCTGCCCAAAACGTCACCTCTGTAGGTAATGAATTCTCGTGGGAACACATATGAGTGTGCGGACTTTGTTTCCTCTTTATGCATTTTCTCAGTCTGGTCCAGCACCTCAGCTAAGTGGCTTGGATGTGCGTGCTTCTGCGCCTTTATTGTGATCTACTAAAGTGTACACATGGTCACATTTTAACAACATTATTTGTAGAAGATAGAGTCTTTCGGCTACAATAATCATGTACTTAAAATCTGATCTATTGTGTCAGTCCTACAGGATCAAAAGTCTCACCTCAATGTGCAAATTTGGTCCGAATATGTGCTCCACCACATTGTTGTGAATGAGCCAGTCGGCCAGCTCCTTCGCTATGGACCTGTAGGGACAAGGCAGCACCATGTAAGGTGTTCAGAGACATCCGGTACACTAACAAAGCAGGTTGTGACATGACGCATACTGGTTCCACTTGACAGGATTCTGTCTTTCCTTTCTCCTTGTTCAGGCATCATCTGAGAAAACTAACTGATATCAATGGCACCGTTGTGCATGGGCATCTGATCCCTTTAAACTTACGTCTCTGTGTCGGACACCAGTGACTCGTTGTTGCAGACATCATTGAAAGTGTGCAGTTGATTCTGAGGGAAGACAGACGCATATAATTTTATGATGAGCCTATAAACAGTATATCATACATCTTTGTACAAGGTTATTTCCCATCAGGTTCACACAAAGACCTGCAAATTAAAAGAAAGCTGTTTGCAGACAAAAAGGCTCTGGGCTGTAATTACGACTGGTTCCTGGGAAATACAGACAGAGCCAAACTTCAGAATGTGTCTGGGGTCTTTATTGGCCTCTATGAACTAAATAAAATTAATTAAAGCAACAAGCCTTTGGAAGATGCACGTCCTGTTTTGTTAAGCTGGTGCACAGTCCTTTAAGATAATAAATTCATGAAAAGCAAACAAACTGAATGTTTACATCTACATTCTAGCTGGTTTTAAGTAAAATTATGAAAAATTGTAAATGTACGAGAGCAAACTTTATGTGTATTTGGTGTAGAATAAGCTGTCATAAAACAAATTTTGTGAACAAACTCTATTAATGTTACACTGTAATCAGCATGAAGAACAAAGAACCAGAATCAATTACAGAGGTTGTCTCAAAGGATCAATGCTTAGGTGCAACTGGGATTAGCATCGTGTAGACTCGTTTCAAAAAAAACAAAATAGATGACTTAAATTGAAGATTTTTTTTTTCCTTCGGGTGATTTCTAAAATACTCGCAGATTATGGAAGTTTACTCTTGAAAGCATCAGTACCATCTAAAAACATCCATCCAAAACTCTCAACAGCCTTGTGTGGTATAATTCAAGAGATCGG
>JAQLOL010000019.1:11723481-11738120 GCA_029783665.1 Naso thynnoides
CTGCGTGATGAAAACAGAGCGACAAGATTAGCCTGCTAATAATGAAAATAGTGACTGCAGATATGCTACCATTAAGTCTGTGGAAGGAGAAATCTTCTGAGAGCTGATGGCATTTGTCGAGCTGGAGTACAAACCGCCATCACGATGAACAACAGCAACAGAGTTGAAAAAACGAATGAGGGAAGCGCAGCAGAAATGAGGGCTGATGCAACGTGTCAACAAGGTGGCTATTGCTTCTGTTTAAGAATGAGAAAGTAATGTTCTCTGACAGCCATACACCTGCTAACGTTATTTAGTAAATAGTAGGTCATGGAGACGCTAACAGAACCAAAGTTAAGTAAATACTATTTATTTGGCTTAATGTTTGTTTCGGTTGTGTCTCCAGTCGGACACGAACCTCTCGTATTTATTTTGTTACATTACTAAAAAATTATATATTTGTACACAAGTTGAGAGTAATCGATTACTCGTTCATAAGATAATAAGAGTAACTGAAGATTGAAATTATTGTAAACACCCATCTCTAGTTCTGGACATATGTACTGCATCAGCAGCGTCACTTCAAATAATGGCGGTTCATGGCAGGGAGGGACCAGGGACCCGAGAGATTTTCAGACAGCGTTTGCAGTCCACACAGACTGAATAGAGGCCTTGCACTGAATGTTTGTGTAGTTTAGTGTACCAAGCTTTTCCAGTGTTGTGCCTCCTCTAACACTGCATAGAAATAGGCATTTTCTTTTCCTCTATTTTTGTCAAAAAACAAAAAAATGTTACTATATTGATTTAAAGTCACTGATTCATATCATATAACATTGCTCTACATGAACCCGTGTTGTTCTTGTATCATGTCGCCAACAATGCATCATCATATGCCTTGTATTGGTGTTAAAACGTATTATTACACCCCTGAAAGTATCAATATTTTATTACATAAATTCTTCATAGAAGCTGAAAATACACACTAAATTTTTCGGGTGATAAAATAATAAAAATCAATTGACTTCTCAGTCCAGTAGCTAGTGCTGTCTGGTGACGTCATAAAAAATGCAATGAAAAATGACTGCATTTAAAAAAGGTGAAAAATAGCAATATAATATCACAATACTCAACAAGCAATATCGTTATAATATCTTATCGTGATTTAAGTATCGGGATAATACTGAATGGGTCTCTGGCAACTGATTCCAACCCCTAGTTGGTAGATGTGGGAATCACTGGTGACCCCATGATATGATATTGTCACGATACGATTTTAGCACGATTTTGCGAAATGTTGATATTGCAATTTGCTTTTTTTTTTCTTTGCCTTTTTCACCTGCAAATCATTCTCCCAAAGCAAGACTTTGCCAACATCATCTGTTCCATCTATTAACATGAAGTTTCTAGTGTATCCATCTTTATTGATTTTTTTTAACGCATTTTTTATTACCTCACCAGATAGTGAGCATTTAGCACCATCTAGTGGACAGAAATGTCATTTGATTTTTATTATTCTACTACCCAAAAAGTTGTTTGTATTTTCAACATTTATTAAGAATTTATCATAAAATATTGATACTTGGTGTCTATGAATCAATATACTATCATCACACAAAATATTGCAATATTACACTGTATTGATTTTTTTCTCCCATCCCGACTAGTTGATTGCGAGTGCCTCATACAACTCCACATGTAAAAAAAAAAAAAGAAATATCCCTTTAAAGGAGGTGAGAATTAAAGCAGGACTGTTGTGTTGGACTGCATTTGTTTTGGCAAGGCGTACCTAATAACTAATAACTGAAAAATACAAAACTTTTTCTTCAGGTCCATCTTAGAAATTGAGTTCTCAACATTTTATTAAATTATGATTATTAAGCTCAAGTTTGGTTTAAGGTATTAATCTTCGAAAAAATTCTTCTGTCAAACTTAAAATGATAGTCAGAAGTAAGCAGCTCTTGGGTTTGGGTCAGTGGACTCACATTGGAGACAATAGTGATAAAGGCGTGGGCGATGGGGAAGGGGAGGCTCTCTGGAGTGCCGGACTCGAAGCACTCCTTCATCAGGGAGAGGCCGTGCTTCCCACAGAACAGACAGACGTAACGCAGCAGGTGCAGAGGCACCTCCACGTCCTGGACAAGAAGGAGAGACAACATCAGACACAACTCATAAAATCATAAAGAGTCATCAAAAAGCTCTGACAACTTTTTCTTCCACCTTTTTTGGTTTGCTTTCTTAGAGGTGGAAACATTCCTATGTTTGTTTTTTTCTCATTTACAGTAAAGTTTATGGGGACATTATTTTTTATGCATTATAAACAAAACTCCAAGTGACAATCACTTTAAACTTACTTACATATTTATTCATCGTTTATGATAAAGCAGTTCAAGTGGAAATAAAGAATCTTATAATGCTTCCATGTAATAGAGAATATATTAATGAGAGTGTAAAAGCCACCGGGCAGGCAGTTTATCGAGGGACACATTTCTGCTTTCTGGGGACGGTGAATTCATCTGCAGGAAACCAAACCATAACCAATAAACAGCATCACACCCAGCAAAATTTTTTCTATTTTCTCCAGTATCTACAAACTACAATATAATACACATGGGCTTTTTTTTTTAAAAAAAAAAAACACAGTTTATAAGTGCTGCATTCCTTTCCAAAACACTGTTATTAAATTAATTCTCCTGAGATTTTCATCACAGACCACAGAGAGCAGCATCAGGAGCTTGGACCAATGAAAGGCTGTTACCATGGACTTCACAAAGCTCAGCACACTGTAATAATGTGGGCGTTGATTTGACAAAACAAAGAGGGCAGGAAATGTCGACAATACCTCACTAAACAGAGAACGGTACTCAATTCAAAAAACTCAACGTACACTGACTGGCATGAACCAAAACTATGATATCAAGCCTTTCTGGAATAAACTCTCTGCCTTGGAGAGACATTTTTTTCCCGGTGTAACTGTAAACTTCCCTGTAAGAGAAATGCAAAATGGATTTCAAGACAGCGTTCATTTTTTATTCAGAGCTGCTGAAAACAGACTGGAGGAGGATAAACAGGTTTGACTCCAAAGTACAACTTTGCAGTGAAACACTTTGTAAAATCCTTTTTAAAGGAGCAGTGTTCATGGAGACTTGTTTCAGTTTTAGTCAGACTGTACAAATACATGTCAACAGTGGTTGTGATTACGTTGTTCAGCATTGAGAATAACAAACAAATTAGTTCATCTAAATTTACTATTTTTCACTGAATGTACACACACAGAAGTCTGACTTATACTCACATGGGTATACTTAATTACATCAAAATGAATACACATAAATCTAAATAAGCACTAAAATCACACCAGAATTTTAAAATACACATATCATCTCATTTTTTGCTGATGACACCAACATTTTCTCTTTAGGCAAGGACCTCCAGCGGTTGCTGCAGGCTATTACGGTAGAACTTGAGAATCCGAAACTGTGGTTTGATAATAATAATAAGCTTTCATTAAAGATAAGCAAGTCAAAATTCATCCTATTTGGTAACAAGAAAGTAAATCCAAACATACAAGTAGAGCTAAGCATTGAAAACGTAAAACTTGAAAGAGTACAGGAGCATACATTTCTGGGGGTTATAATTGACCAGAACATGACTTGGAAACCCCACTTTAGCTATGTCAGATCGAAGACGGCTAGGAGCTTAGGCATTTTTAAGGAAAACAAGACATATATTAAATTTGAGATCCTTGTATTTGCTTTATTGCACTCTCCTACTACCATACCTGACATACTGTGTCACTCACCACTCACCACACCAACAAACTGTTGGAAGGACTTACCCCCAATCCAACTTTTGATGCTGTGTGCTAAGCAGGGAGGCATCAGGTACCATTTTTTTATTGGCCAGTCTTTGGTATGACTTGGCCGGGAATTGAACTCCCGACCTCCCAATCTCAGGACTCTCACCACAAGGCCACTGAGCTGGTGCCTCAGCTTTAAGCCTCAATATAATTTAAACAAGTCAGCTCAGAAAAATTCACCTCCCACGCAGTTGTAATGAATGGGGAAAATGAGCCACAGAGACTAGAAATGTTTTTTAAAGAAGGCTGTAAGCTAAAATTTCTGCTTTTAAAATTGGCATTTTATTGTGGGGCTCTAAGGGAATTGACTCTCTTTCGGAGCGCTGTCTCAAGCAGCTACTCGAGGAACTTCATGTTGGGTTTATTTTCAGTCCTAGAGATTATTGTTCCCTTACTAACAAACTCAATGCATAATTAAGCCCATGACCACTCTGAGTGGCAGCTAGGCGCTAGCTGTCTGCAACCACTCTCTGCTTCATCCAGCCTGCCTCACCTTCACCCAGACTTCCACTTTTAGCCCGTTTTTTTTCTCATTTTCATTATCATTTATTTTTCATTAGCTGGTAGTCAGACATGTTCAAGATGGTGACCACTAAAGCAATCACAATGAGTCTCACAACGACTCTTCAGAAAACCTCTAGAAGACGTCATAAGAACTATGTCCTTGTTTTACACACCTGCTTAACTGCCCTCATGTTTTTAAATGGTGGAAATCAACATTATTAATCTAAATTATACAATTTGATGTGCAACTGAACAGTTTGGTTTGTTTTACTGAATAGCTTACAGTACAATGTTTTTGTAAAAATGTGCACATGCAGCTGCAGTAAGAAAAAAAAAACTAACAGACACTCAAAGGTTAAAAATATATAAATCATCGCAATATTTTAATTTCTTCAAATACTTTGAGATATTAACTGTTGTCCAAACAACAAACACATTCCCCACTGGTGTCCACCCGATGAGAAAACTGCTGCTGGCCCTGACTTCCTCAGATTATAGACAAATCACAGGAAGTGACTCAGTAAAAAAACTGGTCCTCAAGGAAATGAACTAACACTTCAGCAATTCCCTGCAGGGTTCCTGGTTGATGATGAGGTGCTTTTTTTTTCCTTGTTCTTTTTTTTTTGCCTTTTTCTTATTTTGTCCCTCATGCATCTGCACCTCGGGCAGAAGCCAGAGAAGACGTGGCCACTAAACCTGGGTCTCTGCAGCACTTTTGTGTTTAGCACATGACGGACCAATGAGCTTGTCTCTATAAGGAATTCCCAAAATGCCTGAGGCCTACATTTAGATTTCATCACAGTCCCGCTCTGGACGCAGCTGTCAGGCTTGGGCAATGAGCTTGTTTATAAACAGTCAAGAACTAATGTCATTTTTGAGCCTTAAAATGAGGATAATTCTCAGAGCAGTCTATAGTGAGATTAGATATCACTACAATGAATTCAGTGGGGTTTTTTCCACCAGCAACATCACTGATCTTCACTGGCATTGAGGCACCATGTTTTCAATGGATAATTGCCTGCTGTGGGTGTCTGATGATTGACAGGAAGAAGAGTGTAACTAAAGGCAGCACTCAAATACAATGAAGATAAGGAAATACACTTACATTCATGTCGCAGAAGGAGCCAAGTATGTTGCTTTCGTGAGCAGATATGTCCTGTGGAAAAGAAGCAGAATTGTCAGGGTTTCAGTGAAATACAGCATACAAGAAAGCTTGTATCGTCTTGAAATGTAGTAAATGCAGGTCTTGTTTCAATTCTAAGTTCTGTTTAGATAATAAACTCAAGGGAGTTTGAATTACAAGCCAATGTTTACATTCAGGGGGTTTTAGAAGGACTCGTATTACTTGATTGTATTGGTAGAAAAGCTCAAATTTATCAGCGCATTTACAATAAAAAGCCTGTTCTGATCAGAAGCATCGACAGAAAAGCACATCTGTGAATTTAAAGAATCAGACTGACCGATCTACACTAGACAAACCCAGACTGACGCCGATCTTTTCATCCCAAAATTTCACCTCTTTCATAAAACTGGGGTGTTTGTGCAGTAGAAAAAGACACAGATATTTTTATTACCAGTTTAGAGAAAACAAAGAAAATGGGCTGTGGTTTTCTCTTTTGCTCAAAAGGTAAAAAGCTACAACAACCAGAATGCACTGCGCACCGAAAAGGTAAATGTTCCCGCTGGTGGGTAATTCGCTGCAAGCTGGGCAGTGCTTGGTTTTGACTAATCTCAATTCATGTACAAATGTTCTCATATTACAGCTAAACCATCCACCGAAATGTTTCTGAAAACGCCTGGGGTAAGAAACAGGCAGAGCAGTAACAAAGTGAAGGTGTGTTGGGTGTGACATGTGGGACTCACTCACCTCTATGGTGGGATGTGTGTTGTGTTTGTAGGCTGTGTAGAGGGGGAACTGGATCTGGAAGATCTTGGCGGCACACAAAAGTAGTTTCTCCCTCTCCTCTGTGCTCCAGTAGCTGAACGGGTCCTGGCTGTCGCTGCTGCAGTTTGCTCCAGCACCTCCATTACCACCCCCAGATCCACTGCTGCCCTCCCTGGACCCCAGTGCTTCCATTCGGGCTTCACATGGCTGACTGGACCCCTGACCCTGGCTCTGGGTCTTATTCTGGCTCAGATCGGGGGCGTCACCGTCCTCTTCAGCAGAGTCTCTCTCCACATTCACAGGTTCGTCTTCCCCAGCTGAGGATGGCTGTGGGAGGGGCCCAGGTGCAGCCTCACCCTCGTTCCATTCGGACCCTACTCCCTCAGTCCCAGACACGCCTCCTTTATGTGTGTGGTCCTGGATGCTGCAGAGACGGTCTCTAAGGCTGCTGATCTGAGCGATGACCAGGTTAATGAGGGCGTAGACCAGCTGATTAAAGACTTCAAGGTGCTTGTACTCCTTGAAGCAGCAGAGACATTGTCTGGAGACACAATGCAGAAGCAGAGCGTTTAAGAGGCATCATCATAGCTACAGGTCAGTCACTTAACAATCTGACTGAGGGGTATTGTAATCACAAGAGCTATGAATATGAAAACACTTGCAGCGGTTGATAAAACTTTGATGCCATTTGTGACATTTTCTGTATTTTTGCAATACATTTCAGTCATGAAATTGGAAGAGGAAGAACAAGAACAAGAGTAATGTTAGATGAATGGTGAACCTTCCAAAAAGACCAACAGTTTGTGCAGGTATCTCACACTTAAGTCAAAGTCCAGCATGGGTCCGCAGCAATTTCCACTTTCTCTCAACAAAGATGGAAGCATTACATACTTCCGAATCAAGCTTAGCAGGCCCAAGAAAGTACTGCTACCATCAATATTCGAGCAAATGAGTCAGCAGACTTTAACTATTTAGGCCAGTGACTCCAACTCTCCTTCATATACCAAATACAAAAAACATTCCAGCTGGATGAATAAAAACCGACCAAAAACAAACATGAAACAAAATGAGAGTCATCAATACTCTGAACCTTTGAGTCAGGGCAGAGTGAAGTCCAAAGTATAAAAAGGAAAATCTATGTTATGGAATATTCATTTAACCAAGTGTAGGTTGCTGAAGGAACAAAAGCTTCTCTGAAGCAACACAAAGCTGATTTAATGCCTTGCTCAAAGGCAGCTGGACTGTACTGCCCTACGACAGCAGACAGCAGCAGCTACAGGAAAAAGTAAAGTTAAGAAAAAAATGGTTTGAAATTTTTCAAATAGGGAAGTACAAACTTAATCAGCCACCTCACGTCAGATTTCAGGGGAAGCAGCACTGACCTCTGTGTCCAGGAGCTGATGTAGCCCAGCACGCGCAGGGCATGTTCCTTCTTCAGCTGGAAGCCTCCTTCACTGCTGTCTGCATCCGATACTGCAAAAAAACAGAACGACTCTTTCAAAAAAGTTGATACATCTCAGGAATTTGAAAGTGTGTTATCGTGAGTTTTATTCTGCAAACACAAACTGTCCAAGATACACTACTTATCAACTGTGGTTGGTTTTATTGTTGTCAATTCTTTCAACAATGCGCACTTTCAAGTGGAAAAAAAAAGAGGCAGCAGGAGCACTTTGTGTCCCTCAAACCTCTGCTGCTTATGTTGAGAAATCTCTCAGAAAAAGGGGGAACTTATAACCATAAACAGTCCAGTTGTATAAAAGATCCAGATCCAAGTCCAGGCATTCAGGACGGTTTGAAAAGCATGAAAGGTTTTTCATTCGAAGGGCTAGAAACATTACAAACAAACCAACGCGCATCGGCTTGTGTCTTCTCCAGGGTGTAGTCTTCATCACTACATGTCCTCTTACTGTCAGACCTTGACTATACTGACATATTTTTTTCAAAGTTTGTTGTAAAAGAGTTGTTTGACATTTTTCTAGTGAAGGGGGAGACGTCTGCTCACTTCCCCACAATCTGAGATCTAAACGAATACACATCTGTAAAAACGCCAATACAACATAAAGCACGGGCTAATGGCACATATGTCTCGCTCCCAGAACTCCTGGCAAGTTGTTGTTGTTGTGGTCTGGCCTCTCTTTTACATGACAACAGAGTGCAAGCGCTCCTGAGCCGGCAAACTGTTAAAACCAGGTTAGAGAGCGAGCTATAGAGCGGCTTGCACTTCAGTGAAATCACCCATCAATATCCAGCCTCCATTCTTCCGAGGTATTAAGGTTAACGGGCTGCACCTGCTCAACGTGATATGATTGGCCAAACACGTTCACATTTCCCACCCTACAAACATTTTCCACCTAAACTGCCCAACGAGATTTGATTAGTTAAAACCTTTCAAATTTGCATAAAAATTCCAACATTTCCTGCCCATTTTACAGACATCCCACACACACAGGCACAGAGACGGAACGTATAATCCTGTATCGCGCCTCTTCTCTGGACCTCCAGTCCTCCGGGGGTGTGATATAAAAACCCTTAGCACAGAGCTAATGTTACAGCAGTACATTTTTAATCAACACATATCCTGACTTTCACATACCCAGGTCCAGCCATAACTAGGCTTGTCTGGTCCTGCTTTAATGCATTTATTTAGTTTGTTGTGTCTGGAGGAGCACTTTATAAATACGGGCATCAGATTTGTGCACTTTTTATCTTAAGTTACCGTTATTGTTTTGGCCTTCAAAAGATCCAAGTCAGTTACACCCACTTCAGAGGAATCAAGTATCTCTGCAGCATCACTGACCTGATTTGACAGCACAGACAGAAAAACCAGCAACAACAGAACCCTTTCGACCCTTTTGGCCTTGTGAGCACAAATTTTCCCTCACTGAAACTGACCCAAACCCCTTTTAGCTCCGCATGTGAACAGAAGCTCGTCTAAGGCTTCAGAACCGGGATGACTTCCACAGAGCTGCTCCGGGACAGATCTGGACATTTTCCTACATCTGAGCCGAGGATTTCAATTCACTGCTTTGATGTTGTCTGGAAACAGGCACACAGGAGCCAACATTAAACCCAGTTTAAAGGTTTATGGCTGCACCTGCGCTGTGTGATCACACCCCTTAGTTCAGTGGTGACTCCAACATTCAGCCGGACTAAAGCTTTTCAAACAGAAATGCTCATGCTATGATGTTGCAACAAAAACAGATCAACAGAAACACGTTTGTCAGAGCAGAAGAAATTATAGAAATGGCTGAAATTTTAACTTCTATAATTAAAAAATTACTTTTTGCAGTAAGAAAAAGACGTATAATGTGAAACTGCTGAATAATCAGTGCTTTTATACACAAGAAACCATTTGTTTTAATTTCTTTGCAATATTTTTGTTTTACAAACAAATACTTTTTTTTACTTCAGGTTAAAATGCCTCTGAAGCATCATGTTTACAGTTATACTAAACACTCTCGATTTAGTGTCCACTGAATAAAAGCTTGCAGAATAGCCTGCATAACCTCAGGGATTGTTTCTGTCTAATTTATCAGTGATGACATTGGATTCTTCTTCATTTTCTAAGCTTCTGTGAAAAGCAAAGTTTGTCTGTGAATGCAGTAAAATTAATAGACGTAGCAATAAAGAACAAGAGTGCACATTTCTGTTTCGTGAAGAAGTTCGCCGGCGTTTTACTGGGAGGGAATGAGTATTCAGGCTTGGGTGAAAAACTATCAAACTGCAAATACTGTTCAACTTCTATCTGGCGACATGTTGTTATGTTGCTCTGCAAGCAAACTATCACGTAGCTAGTTTTTATCGGCTGGTATAAGCTAACAGTGCAGCAACAACAATAGCTAACAACGACCCCTCATAACTGGAACACAGTAAATTCAGATGTGACGTCATTACCAGCTCTGAAATCCAACTTCCAAGGTAAATGAAACGCACCAAAAACTTGTCACACCAGTGCTTTGAGCTAAACGCTAATGACATGCTAATAGTATGACAATGATACCCATTTTAGCTTAGCATGCTAACTTGTGCTAATTAGCCACAAAGCACAGCTGAGGCACACTCCTCACATGGCAACAGGAGCTTTCCTGCCCATAACAATGCCGAGTGACAATGATAATCACATTGTTGTAGCAACAGTTTACATAATGTTAGCTTTACGAACACTGTCGCATCTCAAGGTTGTCATGTGATCTGTTCCCCACTTCAGCAGTAAAGAAAGTAAGATGTCCTCCCACAGAATCAGCAGAACAAGAGAACAAATTTGAAAACATTTTAAAAGTTCTTCACTCCATGTGCCCTCTCAGTAAAAGACTCAATTTATCTCGAAGGCACGTTTCTGCAGGACGCTGCTGTGCTATTACAGACAAATATTCTGGTCAACTCAAGTAGGTCAGGGTCAGTGGTTCTCAACCTTGGCTGCTAAGATGAATGTGCATGTTTGTCTGTGGCTGAGAAATAGATGTAACTGCTTGAGAAGGTGACAATGACCCTGTTCCCACCAGGTTTTACAACGCGCTCAGAGTGACCTGATCACAAGTGGACAGCCTTAAGTAAAGGTGGGAACGCACCCAAGAAGCATTGAGGACATATTTGAGATCGGATCACTCAAATCACATTCGGAGGTGGTCCGAGTGTCTGGCTGGTGTCACAGCCGATCCTGTGAGAATAATGCTCTCTGCCAAGACTGCTCTCTTTAGAAGTCTGCTATTTAATTCAATTTTTTTTACCAAATTAATATTATTTTCTTAGAAATTCATCTTAACTGAGAAGGTTTTTCCCTCTTCAGTGTTTTACTGAAATCGTATCAAACCTAAGCAGAGTAAATTATTCCAAGACAGCATCCCCCAGCCCAGACGCTTACATCCAACGGAAAGTGCTAATTATTTTGTAAATAAATCCATGTTTCACTTGGTGCACCGCTGCAGGGTTGTGAGCGCTACTGCTAATTTTACACAATCATTAATGTCGTCCTCCTTCTCCTTAACAACACCACACACAGAGTGGAGCAGAGGTGAGACACGTAAGTGAAGAGAACACTGTCAATACTTGCTTCAAGCAGGCTTTACAACGAACAAGTTAACATGATGATAAGTTCTTGGTGTTTGTGTTTGTGGCTGAACTTGACCAGAGAACAAATGGAATAAACAAACTGTTGATAAGAAGTGACGTAATTAATTTGGCACGCAGTTAACACACAAGTCAGAATTTTTGTATTGTGTATTTTTGTATACTGGTGTTCTTCTTATTATTTTTGAAAAAAAAAAAAAAGGAAATAATGGAGATAGTCAATGAAACAGCTCTGAAAGAGATGTTATCTTCTTTTCAAAGTTATGCTGTGCAGTGGATTTATTTGTGTGGATTTCTCTGCATTAACTTAATATAGCAAATATGAGAAAAAACACACACACACACACAAAAAAATGTCCTTCATAATTTCCCAGAGGACAAAGTGACATATTGAAATTGTTGTCCGATATACCGTCCAACACATAATTTGATTTGAACAGACAAAACAGAAGCGCAGCAAATCCTCGCATTTTTGGAAGCCATGTGGCATGTGGATCAGTCCTGTGTTAGGAAACACCAGTTAAACACACAGTTCCCTGTTGTAAAAGGGGATTCTTCCTCTGACATACACACACTATTACCACATGCTGCTGCAGCAAATCTGTGGTCATAGGTCACATACAGCCTAACACATGGGCCAGACAGAGCTGTCACAGCTGACAGCACCCTGCTGTTGAACCCCCATCCTGAACACTTTGTGTCAGTGAAGTTATAAAGTCCTGACAGGTTTCATCCTGCCACTACACACAAATACAACCAGTTCTTACTAGGTTTCACCAGTTTTTTTTTTCTGCTGAACTGGTGAAAAAGCACATCTGCAGCACGCTTTCCATCTTGAAATTTGAGTCGAATCCAGCCACACTACAGTGAGGTGTACACTGTCACATCGATCAGTAGCACTGAGTATCAAAAGCGGTTGAGTACTGAAAAGCTACCAGGAATTGTTGGTGAGAATTTTGCTCTTGATCAGACAGTTACTCATTCAAATTAAGTGTTTCCAGTTTTAGACTGTTTTATTTACCTTGTTTTTGTATGTCCGCTTATGTTTAGATAAAATTAAACATATAAGAATGTCAACTTTTTTTTTTTTTTTAAGTACATAATTCTCAAATGACGGTACTGATAAAGCACTGTTTCAGTACTAATTGATGGGTTTTGTGTCTACGCTGGTATCAGAAAATCTCGTATGAAACCAAGTTTTAGTGTGACGCACACTTGGTGCTTTTAAGTTTATAACCGAGACTATTACAGTCTTCCACAGAATGGCCTCTGGCATGTTTAAAAATGAAGGTGAAAAGGACAGCTACAGTTTCACTTTCACCATGCAACTATGAAATTAACATTAACTAGACAGCCTCACCTGGAATTTCCCAAAAACATACAGATGCTCAGACTCACATCAGAACACAACTTTATGTCCACTGTAATGTTTCTGTTTTTTCCCCACACATTGTCCTGGAATGGTAATGGTAAAAAAAAAATAAAAAAAAAAGTGTGTGCATTATTATTATTATTATGGAACATACCACCACGCAACTGGTTTAGACCACAAGGAACAAATAAGGAACTGGTTGATAACTATTATCAGTTCAACACAAACACAAACCGGTCACTAACTGGTCCGGTCCACTGACTTGAGCGCCCCTAGTGGTAGTAACAGGTGATCCGTGTCAGGGACCATGGTCAGTGGACAGACCACTGAATTGGTTTCAACCCCTGCTGGTTTAATGGTTTAAGTTGACGTTAGTCTGCTCAAAGAGTGACATGAGACTTCGTGGCAATATTGAAAAATATCCCTACTGTCAAAAACAACGAGAAGTAACGTTTAAGCTCATGTGCATCAACTACTGGTCTAAAGGTATACACAAGCTACCGAGGATAAACGATATGCTATGTGCCAAAATATGCGCCTCGCTGCAGCCATTAATTTTCTGGTCTAGCTTAGTTGCCGCTAGCTTAGCCTCGGTTACCATTTCATCAAACTCCCCAAAATTCATACAAGAGAATTACTTGATAATCTTCGTGTCAGCAATATTCACCGTAAGCGTATTATTGACAGTTAGCACGCCTTTTTGGGCTGTGAATGTGACCATCTGCAAAACAATGGGTGGCAGCGTAGTGGACAGCTAACGTAGCAGACTGACCTGACAAACACATCAAACAAAGTCAGGCTGCTCGCTAGCAAAACTAGCTAACTTAGCTAACTTCCAAATCCGTGCAAGCCGCGTTTAGCGACAGCGGCATCCTTCTAACTCGCTCATATTCATCGTGTCCAAAAGTGCCAACGTATTTTAAGTCATGACAGTAATGTCACATACAAAGCTGATCGAGGGGATTAAATTTGAGTCCATTGACGAGCTAGCTTGTGTGAGTTCTGTGATGAGTGTTTGACAGACAGGCCCAAAACTGACTGCCAGTTTGGAAGGGAAAATGGCATTTGCATTCATATCGAAGCGAAATGGTCTGTGATAAAGACATAACTGTCACCGACTGCAAAATACACAAAAATAATGCCATGATCTGTGCTGACTGATAGCTGCAAAGTTTGGATGGAAAGACAAGCAAATCAAGAAACACAAAGTTATATTTAGCTAACCTCCTAGCCATGATGCTTACATGAAGCTTCAGTGAACATCGATGCTAACCTCATGACGCTTCAGAATCTTGTAGTGTAAATAAAATAATTTGTTTACTTACTTTCATTTAAAACCTCGACCAGCTCGGCGCAGTTTTCACACATTGTTCATGAAGAGGAAAACTGAGTGCACCTACTCAAACCATTGCACTGGAAACTGTTGTTAGCTGGCAGATGGTTGTTTGGGGGGTAAAAAAAGGCCCAGTGGAGGGAGTGATTGGTGAAGGTTATTCCACTAATTGAAACCAGGGGAAACAAAAAGGTGTAGAACGCGATTTGCATCCAAGCGAAGTCAATGTACACCAAAAATTGAGAGGCACGGGAAGGCAGAAATCGAGTCAGTCTCCAATCTGAGCGTTACTTGAGAGAGCAGACATAGCAGCCATATTGAAAAAGGAGGGGGGCGACAAGTGTAGATGGTTCGGGACTTTTCGTCCTGTCTCCTACGCCCGTTCGGTTTTCTTCGGTCCTCTCGCGATATCTTCCCAATGAAGTAACGTTTACCACGTTTTTGTCTCAAGGACAACTGCGGTGAGCCAATCTACAAATAAAAATAGTCAGAACTAAATAATAGATGTTGAGAAAAAAGGTTTATCCAACAAAAAAAAATCGCAAAAAATTAATATGCGATTAACTATGTTATCAAGTTTTTATTTTTATTTTCATTGGTTTCTGTTCTACAGAAAAATACTAAAAGGTATTTCAAATATACA
>JAQLOL010000019.1:11754143-11765282 GCA_029783665.1 Naso thynnoides
AAGTAAATCGCCGTCATTTAGAAATGAGATTGCATGTATGTTTGAATCGAGATTGTGATTTTTTTTACGATTTATTGCGCAGCCCTAGTTACAAGCTTTAGAAAAATCAACCCTAAAAGACACTATCACTGCATTTCAACTACTTTAAATGAAATGTGTGACAAAAAGAAATAACGGAAATTTGTTCTGATATTATTTACTTTTGGTGTTTTTTCTGAAATTTTGCCACTTCATGTTCTCCAAACTCCAATGGATTCTGACAGATTTCCATTTTCTATTTTTCTGCATAAGAAGTCAGAACAGACTACTAACAAGCCACGTGTCTATAGAAACAACTCTTCACCTCACATCTGTCACAGCGCATCACCTGTTATCGTTTACCTGTCTTTGAGGTGCTTGGCCTTCACTTGGGTCATCTGGCCACTGGAGAAATCAAACACCTCCTCGCTGAGCAGTTTGAGGATGATCATGTTGTTCTGACAGAGGCTCTCGCTGGTCCGACTCGCACCTACAATATCGCTGATGAAGGTGGGCCAGTGTTTGGGCCATTCCTGCTTTAGGATCTAAACCAGCACAAAGAGCAGCTCTGTGTCAGCACTCTCATCCCATCATGCATGTTGCTGTTCTTGTGCTGAACAATCAAATGATTGTTTACCTGTACGAGGATCATGTTGAGTTTTGAAATGTATACTCCTTCTTTCTGCAACAAAAAATCATAACAACAACATAAGTGGTGAGCAGCACAAAGTGAATTTACAAAATGCCAATCTCACATTAATGAAACTTCACCTCCATGTTTGCAGGATCAGAAGAAGTCTTGATGATCAGGCCAACAACATATTTCTTGATACCTGGGAATATGATGAAGAGCTTTTAGTGGTGGTGGTGGTGGTGGTGGGGGTGGGGGGGGTCTGACAAGCAGCACATCTCAGACAGCAAACAAAACTTTGTGGGTTTATGTCACCTCATTACACTGACCTTCACACTGATTTCTCGGGAGAATCTTCCAGCGTGTTTTGATGACTGTCTCCAGAATCTGCAGCGCGTAATACTGAAAGGGAATTTGAATCATATTAGATCTCTCGTCAAATTAACAACACACGGAAACTAATTCTGATGTAACATTTCCACTTTCATGTCTCCCTGATGACGTTTAAGTGAACAAATACTAAATATAGCATAAACAGAATTGTGTTCACTGTCCATGTTAATTTTTGGACTATTCCTGCCCCTTTAGTGGTCATTCTTACCCAAAAATATGATTACATTTTAAGACAAATTACAGTGCTGTCTGCAAATAAAAGATGACATTTCTCTTTTACACAACTCAATAAGACTCAGCCAGATGTAAAGCTGCTACTTGCTGTTCTATTTCCAGCATTTAATACAAATAACAGGAGCTACTTTTGTACCGAAAGACAAGAACTGTGACTAGTTACCAAAAGCAAATCTATCATAATTGGACAAATAAATACAATAGTAACAACAAGAGAAACTCAATAATTTTAAGAAAATCAATATTCTCACAGTACTGATCACGGATGTTATGATAGAAACATCACAACAACAAAAGCTTCACACCAAAATTGCAGCAAGAAACGGAAAAAAGTTATCTGAAGAAAACTCTACAAGTACAGCAGAGATAAAGCACAGTGAATGCTGGCCCTGAGGAACTGTCAACTGGCAGCCGATGCTAGCTCACTGCTCAGTGTGTGAACATCAGTTATGCTTCTGGTACATACCTTAGTTTTCATGTTCTGAGAGAACTCCAGGATGGTGTCAACTCTCGTCCAGGCATCTGGATGGTCTTTCAGGTTGGTGAGAACTTCCTGGGCGACTCGTTGCTACAAGACCACAACATGGCAAACACTTTATAGGCAATAAATCTTAGGGTTAAAAGATCAACTACAGCTACGTACATTTACCCTAAGTTTTACCATCATATTTAAACCAACCTCTCCTAATTGATGCTTGGTTAAGTTTAGCCACTAATTAACTTTAATTTTGCTAAACCAATTTACAATACCTATGTTTATGGCCCGTTTATGATCAAAAGTCACACATTTGTGCTGAACACATGTAAATTTCCTCCAGACACTAGAAGTGGGAGCCCACAATGGAAAGGACAGTCCTCACCTGAGATCCAATGTCATGGTACATAGAGTTGACAACATTGTCTAACAGGTTGATGTCCAGTTTCTGACTGAAGTCCAGCAGCTGTCTGGCTGGGTGATCCGCCAACATCGTCATTTCTGCTGGCATAGAGCTTCTAAAGAAAAAGAGGAATGATTTAAAATTCAACCACAGCTGCAACTGGTAAACCACTGAAACATACAAAAACCCTCACATCCAACGTTACTAGTAGAGATTAAAGTCAGAATTACAAACGAGAGCTTTAAGTTTTAGAATGACTTACATACTGTATATGCTACACTCCTGATTAAGCACATTACCAGAAGTGACATTTTATGGATTCATTGTGTAAATATGAGCCAAGGGTGAAAGTAACGTTAGGTATCAGGCGCATAGTTCATTTCCCTTGCACGTTTTGGTGGCAGAAAGTCCGAAACAAATTACCCCTGTTCGAGAAAAATGTGTCAGAGCAGCTATTACACCCATTGACACATTTAGAAAGTTGTACTTCTAACAACGCCCCCACCTGGCTTATTGGGTGCGCACAGCCGCATTTACCACAGCCCTGCTGATAGAGTGACTAAAATGCGTCAACATAGTGGAAAACAGATCGAGAAGATACCGATCCCCGGCTGTCGTGTTTGATTTCGGTCAGCCCCCAGACAAAACCACCACATTAATTCAACTATTTAGTACTTTTAAAACTAACGGATGCTAACGTTAGCCCACGATGGGTGAGTTAGATTGCTAACGTTATTGATCGGGCATAACTTACCTGGTGTGTCCTGTCCGCTCGTCGAAAACAAGTGTTGGTTAGCTGATGTAACTTTTTGTTGAACGCCGTATTATTAATCTTCTCAGTGCGTTGAAAGCAGCTGTGAAATGTTATCTCATGGCACACGTTTGCGCTGCTCCTAACCTTCGATAGCCAGAAGCTAACGTTAGCTAATGTTAGCTTTCCTGGTTGACACTAACGGCGCTACTGTTGACTGAAAAATAACGTTACGACGATTCCTATCGATTCCTGGTGATATATTAAAAGCTTTCCGCGGTGTGCAACAGCTATTGTTTCTTGTCCTCAATCAGCCTGAAAGATATCTGTCTTTAGCTTAATAAATTCAGCCGACTCCCACCAGGCTAATAGCAACTTAGCGTGCTAATGGAAAAGTCACTGATGTTTCTAGTCTGTTGGCTAATGTAAGCTCAGCTAACATCACAGATTCACGGAGCCACACTTAGAGCGGTATTCCGGGTCATAATCACGAAGTGGAAGAGTCTCGTTTTTATTTCTGATTCTATTCGCACACACTGTTGGAGAGCAGAAATGTTTTAATGCGTGCAAGTGTGCTCTTCCCCTAAGCTCATGCTTCCAACCACGGACCGGTTGAAACCGGTTGAGACTGGGATATTCATTCTCGGTGTTTCGGCCCGCCGCGCGCCGCGTAAAATTTGGACTATGTAACCGCCCACTCAGCATCTGATTGGTTGTATTGTTGCAGTCGTCAGACTGTGTCATCGGTTGGGTGGAGCTACCAATCTGGCTCACTTCCTTTCATCTGTTTGCTCCAGTTTTACAATAGGGGACATCAGAAACATCACAGACCTTGAAGTGATCTAAATGCATAACGAAAACAAATGAGCTGTCGTTTTGGAATGACTGGTTTTATTTTAGATGGTCTACTGAAAATGAACATGGTCACAATGACAAAAAAAATAGAATTAAATGTAATTCCAATGGCTATGAATGTTAAGATTTCTGTCAGGGTCATAATGTCAAATGTTATTTGAAAGTGCTGTTCGATAACTTGAGTGTATATATCATGAAACAAACAACAGAAAACCACAAACAATACAGAAATATTATTGTTGTTTTAAGATACTGCCAGTATGACAAACACCTGTGCACAGATCATTAGTATTTTCTCTTACACTGTTAGCACATTAAAAGTAGGCCCTTTAATTTTGTTTTGTTTTGTTTTTTTCTCAGTAGCAAAGAACAGCTGTAAATGATCAAATTAACAATGGACTAATTTCACTTAGCTGCTTGCATTTTAAAGTCCTGGAGCATGTTCCAAACTTAAAATAGCCTACCTAATTAATAACTTATACAAATCTAAAACTGGTTTTTGCTATTTGTAGAATGTTTTGACCCACAATGCATGCATTCTAAATATGATTGATTTTTATGTGTGCTCCTTTGACTCCTACAAAGCATTGCATAATGGAGACGGATGCATTGTGAATGCTGGTGAGATATAAAAATAAACAGTAAAAAAAAACAGTTTTGAAAGTCAGGAAAAACATGTCGCTATTTGTGGAGTTTGATTTTCAAGGACACCCAGAATTTGTAGTTTGATTGGCATCTGATGTTACACAACTTCTATAATTTCCTGTTTGTAAATACTGTATGGAATTAGTATGTCATATGAATTTTTCGTCACTGCGTTTCTGTCGTGCTTTACTGAACATGAAAAGAAAGGAAATTAATCTTATCTGTAACACCTTTGCATTTCCTACAATGACAAATGAAATCACCTCCTTAAAACTCATTTGCATTTTATTGTGACCAATAAAAATTAAAAGCCCACAATGAAATTCTTTGCATTTGACAGATGTGTAAAGTACAGTTGTGCAAAATACATGTCAGTAAGGATGTAAAATCCTGAATACACAAAATGTCCAAAATCTCGATTCACTTCTCACAGTAGAGGAAAAAAATGAGTGTTAATTAAGCAAGGAACAATGAAGAAGTGAACAAGGAAATTATTTCAGACATATAGCCTAAGGTTAAATACATCCAATTTTCCATTTTTATGTGCACAATATTAACAAACTATAACATCTTTGTCAAAAAGAAGTTTCCCTTCAGCCCTCCTTATAACTCGATGTGTTCAATGTAGCGATGGTTCAGGCCATTTGTATCTTGATATCACTCCCCAGCTTCCTGCTGTTTGGTGTCAGCGTCATGCTCACTGTCATCGGAGTAATTCTCATGATCGTCTGAGTACTGGTAACTCTCATCTGAATATTGTTGATCATCTCCTTGATAATCCTGATCTGAGTGATGACTGCTGGCCTCGTCTCCATCGTGGTGGTTTAACGAAGTCTTGTCACTCCCTCCATCCCTTTCATTTAGATCAACTTCCACGTCTTCATCATCCAGGAAGACCCTTCTGTAGTGAACAGGTTCATGTCCTATGTCCAGCTCCTCTTGGTCACTAAAACACAACCAGCACACAACACAACATCATCAGTTTCTGCTAAGAAAGTCAGCTGCATTATTGGGCCTTAACTGAGGCCGTACTTACACAATCCACTCTATGTATAAAGGTTCTTTTTTTAAAATAGCATGAACACACTTTACAGACAACCAAGAAGTCTTTGAACAACACTATTTGACACTGATTTACAAGAAATTATTAAGATGTGAGTCACCCACTCCCACTTCATGAGATAAAATGCAAAAAAAAATTTCTCCTTTTTTTTTTTTTTTTTTCCTGATTTAACCAAATCCCATTTTGGTGTTGGTATGTGCTAACTTCTAGAAATAATGAAACTGAAATTTAAGATTAAAATTTTATTTTCTATTTATGTACTTAAAAGAATTTTGACTTGATATTCATAACTGGCTTAACACAAAATTTTCGCCTAATTTTCAACATTTTGTTCATCTAGCTTCCTTCTCAGATGTTTTATCTCAATCAGAATAAGAGTGGTCTTTGCATAAAGCATTAGACCAGCTGGGTCAGTAAACTTAAGCACAGTTTTTAGTTTGCACTACACTGACGTCACAGATTTACCTCTGTTTGCTGTCACTGGAGGCTTTGCGTGCAGATCCTGACTTGGCCGCCTTGCTGCTAATAAACTCTTCAGTGAGATTACATCCTCGTAGGGCATCTGTGTAGCGCTTCTCTGCTGCGTGTTTGGCATTCCTCTGTTATGAAAGCATAAGAAAGTTCATGTAAACAGTGACGTGGTAATCAAAGCCAAAATAACCTCTGAGATACCCTTATATCATTGGATGTTGTCAGTCAGTGATTTTCATGCATCAACAACAACATTAATGGCAAGGAAATGTTGCACTGAAGTTTTAGTCCATTAACTTTACCAAAGACTAACTCAGTTTAGTTAGAGGAGACAACTAACTTACTCTTCCACTTCATTGGAAATTATTTGAGATGTAGAAAGTCATAACTGTTTGTCTTTTGGGATTTATTTCACCCTCGATCATTGTTGGTAATAATGGCTGGAAAGAAGTCCTTGTGCCTGAGTTACTGACACCAACGCCCAATGGTTGGCATCAAAGATGGCATTCATGGAAACATCTAGATGTGTTACGTTCCAGCATCTGCTTTTCCACTTAAATTCATAATTAATTAGCTAATTAATTGAAGTGTATTACCATGTTAAAGGTATAGTTCACCTGAAAATTAAAATTCAGTCATTATCTACTCACCCTCATGCCAATGAAAGGTCATGTGAAGTTTTTCAGTCTGCAAAACACTGCTGGAGTTTCACAGGAAAAATGCGCTGCAGTAATTTTCCAAACAGCTGTAGTAAATGGTGACAAGGATTCAACTGTTTAAAACACACACACGCAATAAAACTATAAAATGCCTCCATTCTGCTCATCCTAATTAATCCAAGTGTCCTCAAACCTTGATATGCCAAGGTGTTCTAAAAACGTCAGTGATGCCATTTTAAGTGTCACTGTTCGCTGTAGCCTGTAGCTGTTGACATGTGCTTACATGCTACCCAGAAGTTCAGAGCTAGCAGAAGACATCAGACTTGCCCACAGATCCTGCAGATAGGCAAGCTCTCTGTGCGAGCTTCAGATGGTTTGTGTGCACATGCATGTGAGCATGAATCCCTTCTCAGGAGCTACAGGCTATAGTGAACAGTGAGGCTACAAGCATGGTGTCAGTGACGTTTTTCAGCACAGTTTGGCATGTCAAGGCTTCAGGACACTTGGATTACTTTGGACAAGCGGTTTTACAGTTTTATTATGTATTTTTTACATTTGAATTTGAGTACATATTCACTGTAATTGTTTAGGAGATTACTGCAACGCTTCTTGCCTGGGAAACTTCATCACCGTGAAGGTGAGAAGATAATGACTGAGTTTTCATTTAGGGAGGAACTATCACTTAAAGACTTGTAGATAAATAATTAGTGCAAGTTTCTGGTACAGGAAGGACACTCTGCTGTAATTAAACTGTATGTTTAAATTATGGAATGTGGTCATACTGAGATCTGGTTTGAATGTTAGAATGTGGGTGAAAGCAGGCTTGTAGTAAGGATGATCGCATAGACACCTGTGTTGTCTGATTACAGGTTCAGGCTGATTTTTACCTGTGCAACTTGCTCCAACAGCAGCGGTCTCCCCTTGACTCTCCGCTGCATCTGTTTAATCTCCTGCTGGTACTCCTTCCTGCGCTGAAGCTCTTGTTTCCTGCAGAGAACAAAGACTCATGGATGTCCCATTCTATCCAGCCACAGTTCATCTCCTGTTGTCATATTGTTTTTACTGTACCTGAACTCTTTGAGTTTGGTCTCGTTCGTCTGTGAGAGAGCCAAGTGCGGGTCATTGGCCTGGGCACGTTTCAACACCACCTTCTGCAGCCTCTTCTCTCTCTGCTTCTGTCTTTCCTTCCACCGCTCCTCCTCTTCCTCAGCCTTCTTCCTCTGCTCCAGCACTTTTCTACTCAGGGAGACAATCTGGTCACAAATGCAGGAAGGTATGGATGGAATGGGGACTTCAGAAAGGTGGAGTAGATGGTTGAGGATATGGGTGCAACAATTGGCACTATGGGGTGTAGAAACTCTTTGGAGGGTGGATGTAAGGTTGTAAACACACTGCAGGGATGCTTGGAGAATGGGTTCCACAAAAAATCAGCCTTTGGGTATTTCAAAACAGAGGGCTACTGTTGAGGAATAAGTTCTGAGGCGGTATCTACTTCAACTACAATGGTAGAGGCCCTTGGAGTCCTAAAATAGTACCTCACGGCCTCATGGCGCTTTTTAGTAGCATCTGTGACTTTGGCAGGTATGAGCTCCAAGCTGCCTGAGAGAGACGAACAAAGACTTGAGTTTGGGGTCCGAGAAAGTCCGGGGCTGATGTAAGGCCAGCGCAGCAACTGAGGGCTGCTCTGCTCCTTCTCAATGTCAGCCAGGATGCGTTCACGATGCGAAGAGATCTGTGACGTCCTCAGTTCAAAGGGTTCACAAGCAGTTGTGGGCTTAACCTCTTTGTGTTTCTCCAAGTGTTTCTGAAAGCGTCGGTAACTGGCGTTGAAGTCAGGTACCTCTTTGTTTATGTGGGGTCTGTGGGAGAAGTCATCCCCTCCAGCTGCAGTACTGCCATCTTTGGTCTTCTTGCGTTCGCTGAGTCGTCGTGTAAGCATGCTGGGAGGCATGGAAGCACCGAGCAACATCTCTTGAGCTCTCATCTGTATCTTGATAGACCGATACAGCTGCTCCTCCTTCATCTGCTCCCCTGATGCTGCTGCGTATACTGCCTTGGGGACAGGCTTGGCCTTGAAGGGTTTGACTCTCTCTTGCTCAGATGGTTGAGGGTGACGCAGCTGTTTCTGCTCCTTCTTTAGACGCTCCCTCTCCAGGAAGCTGAAGGGCTTTTGGATTGTTTGAAGAATCTGATCTTTTTGCTCTCTCATTCTTCGCTGGCGCTCCTCGTTCTTTTCTTGCATTTCTTCATAAAGAGGGAGGTGAACATGAGCTGGTATCGGGCTGGCACGAAACTTCCTCTGGCACTCTGTCAGCTCCTCCAGCTGCCGTCGCAGGTCTGCATTCTCCAGCTCAATCTCTGAACGCGTCTTGATGCCCCGCTTTCGCCTCTCAGCCTCACGCAGTGTCATCTGGAAAGGTTTTGGGACCGTCACTCTGTGTTTCCAATGCTCCTGTATCTTTTTTCCTTTTCCCTTTCGTCTCTTCTGTTCTACAGGAAGGCTGCGCAGCGAGGAGGATGACAGCTGGCGATTGTGAGGGGACAACTTAAAGTCTCGCCACATGTTCTTGATGTGTTCTTTGGGAGAAAAAAGCAGGCCTTTTTCTACATCATTACTGGCAGTCTCTTCTTCATCTGAGGAGTCTGACTGTCCAGAGCCTCTCCTGCAACTCCTGAGCTCAACTGCAGAGTGTGACTTCCTTAAATGGCGTGATGCCGCTGGGCTGCTGTTTGACCATAGTAGCCTAAAAAACAAAACAAAGCAACACTAAGGGTTATTTATAAGGTTCTGAGAAATCTGTTGCTGAGACTACATTTCCACTGTGTATAGCACTGAAGTATAGTACAATCTGTTTTTTTTTCACAAATGCATTAAGGAGAGCAAACATTTCATATGTCCTCTACTAGTTACACTGGAGAGGCTGCAGAAGTTTAAAGATGATATCTTCAAAATCCAGGACACAAAAAACCCTTTAACCTGTTGTGTTATGAAATGATGATATAGCATCTCCCCCCTTGCAGGGATTCCCTGTGTTAAAGTCATAAAATAACAGAGAGACAAACATGCAGGCATGACAAACCCATCATAATTAACTTGTAAGCCCTCACATTATGTTGACACACAGCCGCCCACCTGTGTCCCGTTTTCAGAGTTGCCATGTCCAGAGGCTCCATGGATTTGAGCTGTAGCTTTTGTTGATACATGCTCTCCAGCTCAGCCATGGTGCGCAGGTGGGCCTTCTTCAGCTCCTCCAGCTTGCTGTAGTACTCCTCGTTGGAGAAGAAGATTTCACTCAGGTCAAGGCGGTCTCCTGACGCTCTGTAGTCAGTCATCATGAGAGGAGCGCTCTTCCCCAGACAGTCCTCATCATAGAAATCAGAGCCCGAATCCTCATACTCCAGCTGTAAAGGTCAAAAGTCACATAGAGCTCACAACGTATTTTTTTATATATCATGACACAATATGTAGATAGAAACTAGCATATTTGCTTTGAAGTTGTCAGACCATTACATAACATGCTGTGTGGGGCGCTTGTTTTTAACAGCCAAGTTTCCTTGAGCAGAGCAGCCCTGCTCAGAGGCTCTCAGGCTTCTCCGGGACTATAAGCCTATTAACCTGCTGCAGCAGCGACATCGGCCATATGGCGGAGCACAAAGGGCAGCTTACCACAAATGAGCTCAACTGACACACACCCCAAATCAGATGTCTGGCTCTATTGCTGCTCAAATCATCATGAGGTGTTTGTCAAGAAGGTCAATGAAATGAAACGATTGCAGGACCCTGCACGGAAGGGCAGAGGTGTTGTTGTTTAAAGGATAATCAGTGTTTGGGATTATAATCTGAATGTGGCGTCTGGTAATCTAGTCAAGACGGATGTCTAAAAATAGTCAGACCAACAAATTATACAAGTCAGATCCCTTCTACCACACAGTCTGACCTGAAACTGTCAACGGCAGGTTAACAAGATTGGAAATTTCACGCTAAAAAAAAGACGAAATTGAACTGGTAAAACTGAAACATCGCAACTCTCTTAAATCAGGATTGGAATATGGAGGGGAGGGGAAAACTCATTAGATCTGAGAGCAGCATTGTTTTACAATACTTTTGTATGGGCAGTAATGTAGAAATAATCAATAGCACTTTAAGAACAGTTTTTCAATCTTGTTAATCCAAAGTCTCTGGTTATAATCAATTTAACAGCATCATGTTTAGAGGTAAAACCAAAGTTACTTTAACACTGCGTTGTCCCAGATCCTGTATGCTTGCCAACCTGCCTTTTTTTTTTCTTTAAATCATATTTCATCATATGAGGCTTTGGAAAAAATACACTCACTGCAGTTTTGTAAGGCAGTTGGATTTAATCACATTGCTTTCGTTCGACATACCCTTTGGCATCAGTGGTGATTTACCAACAGCAGTTTGGATAAAAAGTTACTAAAAATCAAATCTACACTTTATATTATTGGATTCTACCAAAAGCTTAATTATATTGTGAGTGACAGGAATTTTAGTCAACGTTAGACCTAGTGTGGGTTCATTT
>JAQLOL010000019.1:11766355-11791029 GCA_029783665.1 Naso thynnoides
GAGAAAAAAAGAACTAAATTAGTTCATTTTTGGGAACCATGAACTTTAGTTCAAAATGTGGAATTATGAACAATGAAATGAACTAGTTCGTTTTAAAATGTGTGAACTGAACTTTGAACTAGTTCAGGTAGAAAGTGAACTCTCCAAACACTGACCAACTTCATGACAGATGTGAGCACACTGTAAAGAGGACGCTGATGGAAGAGAAGAGACAAGGAGTGGCAGGTGTTTTCTCAGACTGGCGTGTAGCTGTTGGTGACAGCGTTGCTAAATAAAAGGCTGCAGTCAGACATAAAACTGGATTTGCTGCTGCTGAATGATAAGTAGCTGCTTGCTGAGTGACATGTCGTGTTGTGGCTCTTGTTGGATGTTTGACACATCGGCAAAAAATGCCTGTAATGTTGCAGGGGTGCCAAATAACAAAGAAATTAATTCCAGCATAATGTATCTTTAAAAAAGAATTTTAAAAGAAATCTCTGTAAACCACAGCTTCAATTAATTATTTCCATGACTGATTCATCTCTTCATTGCTTCTCCTGGTGTCACAAAAGTCAGCACATAGTGAAAAAATTGTCAGCACAGATTCTGAGAGCCCAAGGTAGAGCCCTCAAGTAGCTTTTTTTCCAAGACTAACCATCCCAAACTAATGGATGATGAATTTACAGTGAAATCAAAACATAAAAACAGAAAATTCCCTCAACGAAAATAAGAGCCAATATGTGACATTTTGCTGTTTTTGTTAGAGACGATTCACATGATAAACTAACCAAGTCAGCACCAAACAGTCTATAATCTCCACTTCTTCTACATGTTATTTCAAGAGCATGGGATGAAGCAGAAAAGGACAGCAGACCTTGCGGACGTTTATGCCGGCCATCTTGTCTCCCTGGGCGTGCCTGTTGCGGAGCTCCGTCACAGTGGAGATGGGGTTCAGGCCGGCATTCTCAGCCAGCGTTGAGGGGATCACCTCAAGTGCATCACTGTACGCCCGCACGCAGTACGCCTCCATGCCGCCCAGAGTGCGCGAATACTCTGCGAGACGCACTGCCAGCTCGATCTCTGGAGCACCGCCACCAGCGATCAGAGCCCTGAGGGAAGAAGAAGAAGATCAAAAGACGCCGCCACACAATATCATCAAACCTTGTCTTTTGTTTCATTGTCTGAATAGAGCGACATCTAGAGGCAGAAAATACAAATTGTGTGTTCAACCTTCCAAATATCTTTGACCTTTTGCTTCTTTTATATGTTTACATGACTCAAGATTTTTAAAACACATTACTGTGTTATCATATGAATAAGTTGACAGATACATTATCAAAATATATTTATTTACATGAATATTTTTTAGGAAAATTATTTTCCTGGGATTTTTAATCTGTGTGTGAATGCTCCCCTGCCAGGTTGCTGAGACAACCAGGCATGAGTAAAAGGTGAGCTTTCCACGATACTGTTCCTCTGTTCGTTACGCTCCAGCAGGATGATTTTGCTGCTGGAGCGCCTTTGTCAGAGGTCATCTGTGCCTGAACTCACAATGTCCAAAAGATGTGTTTGGACGGTTTATCTGCTATCAGGATCAGAAAGGAGGGAAGGTTTTTTTGTCTCTGTTTTCATGATGGCATATATGACATCTCTGTCATACTTGTGGAAGAAAGTGTGCAGGCACGACCCACCTCTTCTTGACCAGGCAGCGGATGACACACAGCGCGTCGTGGATGGAGCGCTCTGCCTCCTCGATCACCAGCTTGTTGGAGCCCCGAACCACGATGCTCACCGTCTTCCCCGGGCTGGTGCAGCCTGTGATCTGCATGGAGCAAAACAACATGCTTACTAGAAGCAAACAACTCCAACATTCTCACACCGGATATTCATCCTATTCCTATTCTGCTGTCCGGAATTTTCCTGTGGTCTTATTTTTGCTGCTCTTTCAACTCACTGGTGACTAGGGGTCGAGCCATTGACCAATTGGGCTGATTGATCAGCAGACAGGAAGTCCAAGTGGGCGACTGTTTAGCAAGGTCACTACCTATACAAGTTCTTTTCCCTCCTTTACAAAATCAGACTTCCCAACTGGAATTCATGAATTTGTGGAAAACTGACAGCTTAACTTTTAATTGCTAGTTTTATGTCAGTCCCATTTATAAAGTACTGGGGTTTATTGTTTGGTGATCTCAGTTTATTTATTTATACATTTATTACCAGGACCAGATGTTCAGTTAAGCAGTTATTCAGTTTCTAAAAAAGTTGAAGACTGGTTGATAAAGTGACTTGCAGGTTTTTCCGCATCAAACTACCATTACTATAACAACCTTTAAAAATTTACCATCTGTCACTGTCTTGTAACATATTTGAAGTGTGATGTGTGTTTTACTGATCTACAAACTGCCATATCATCAGCTCTGAATGGTGCTGATACGTACCTTGACCAGTTTGCCCGAGCCGTCCAGGCTCACCTCCTCAGCCAGCTCTGCCGTGCCGAGCATCTCCGGCGTGAAGTGGTCGATGTGGGCGATGGGCTTGGTGCCAATAGTCTGGAGGGGAGGAATGACTTGGTTTTACTTCATTCAGTCATACAATATATGGATGAGAATCAGAGGTCGGGTTTATCTGTAATTTCCCATTATTTACTTACTTTTTTTTTTTTTTTTTTTTTTAACTTTGAGGTTTAAATCTAATGACCACAGGTCTTTTGAAAGCTTGTAATTGACACGGACACAGATTGTAATTCTTTTAAATCATTCAAAACAAAATCAAAAGAGCAACCAGCAGTCATCTTTTGAAGGCAAAGAAACAAAACTCGATGAATATTGCATCTGCTGCAGTCTCCTGAATGCGTGTGATTTAGGGTTGCGACGATGATGAATTTTCCCACTGACTGATCCTAACACCACCGGTAATCCCCAGTACACCTGCTTCCTACATGAAAACACTCACCGTCTGTGGAGCACAGTGTTACCTTACTGCTATTGCAAAATGAACATTTGCTGCAGCTGCAGCATCACATTAAATGCACTTAACCAGCAAAACTCAAGTAGACGTTTATTTTGAAGTAGGCTAGTCACAGGAAATACATCTTTGGTTATCTTAGCTAGCTGACTGCTATCAATCATCAAACATGTTTATAGAGCAGAACAACAGTCATTTTCAGTATTTGTCGACAGCAGATCCACTTTATGTAAGAGTGGTTTTATACCATCTGAAAGTGATGGAACAAGAGCGGAGTTGTTGGCTGAAGAGCTGCAGGTGAGGTGCACTCACAAACTCCTTCTCTTCATTCGAGTCTCCAAGTCCTCTATTAGTGTCCAAAATCTTGTGAAGTAGATGCTTTTTGTTTTCGTTTTGCTTTGACAACTAAGCCTCCGCCATCGTCCTGCTGGTCCGTTCTCCTTACTTTTTTCATATTATAAGTGAAATGTTTCTCCAGCAACTCTGAGCTGCGACTCTTTTAGTAAAAAAGTTGGCTTAAGTCAACATGACAGGTTATCATTGGCTATTACCTTTTTTTTTTTTTTTTTTTTTTGACCTTGCCAGTCAGAATGAAGGACAGTGAGAAAATCTAATGCAACCTCCGATGACAGCTGCTTTGATAGCAAATTATTTTCAGATGACTATCTATAAAAACCACAGTGATGAGTCTCACCTTGCAGATGAACTCAATGTCCTCCCTCTCAATTTCCTTGACCACCATGATCTTCATTTTGTTGAGGAAGTGCAGGGCGAGGTCGCTCAGAGCGTCTCTGTCACGTGACAGTTTGTCATTAGTGAGCAACATGTTTACTGCACATATTTAAAATGTGTAACAGCACATGAAAACCTGCGACACCTTGTTTACCTGAGGATTGACTTCTGGATGAGCAGCACGTTGCAGCCGGCCTTCTTGATCTGTTTCACCATGTTGAGGATGTAAGCACGCTCCTCCCGCAGCACGCGGTCCATCTGGGCGTAGTCTGACACCACGATCTGGTTGTCCATCTGCGTGACAAAACCACACAGCAGGTCAGAGTGGAAGGGACCATGACAGGAACTTGTCAGCTCCAGGTAGGACAGTTTTTAAATTGGCACATATTGGGAAAACAGTTCTTCAGTTAAAGCTAATAAGACAATATAAAGCTTTGACTGTTTGCGCCATCTAAAGCTGCCATCTTTTCTCAGAGTCGATTCTAGTCATGTGACTCACGTCAGTTTTGGGAGGGGACAGGCAGAACTGGATAAGGCCGATCTTAGCCTTCTCCACACGTGTCACGCCACTGTTGGCCACTTTTTGTGTCAGCACCAGGCCCTCCACCAGCTCACAGTCATCAATGGTCCCTCTAAAAACGCAACAGAAAGACACAAGGAGGGGAAATCAAGAACAACACTTGGTCCAAGAAACAGTTAAAACTCTGCAAGTTTTTTAGAGGCAGTTGAGATATTGACCAGCTAAGCTGGTGTCCAGCGCTCACACTCACCCGAGCTTCTTGATGATTTTGATGTCCTGCAGGTCGACGCTGGTGGCGGTGGCCGGGTCGATGACACGCATGACAGCGTCCACGCTCATGGGCGCCAGCAGACTGGAGTATTGGGACACCACCTTTGAGCACAGCGACGTGGTGGCGCTGTTGAGCAGCGTCTCGCGATCGCTCAGCTGCACTGGTCGGCTCATTCCCGTCAGCACCTCCACACCCTTTTCCACAGCCTTCTGGAAGGACTCCGAGATGATGGTGGGGTGAATACCTGAGCGACAGGATGTGTAAACATTAGTGGTGAATCTATTTAACAGGTTAGCCAACCTGAAGACTTACCTACCTAACTTTAAGTGCATCTACTTAATACTTATGCAGTTTTTAATTAACTATATAGAATTACTGTATTCTAATAAGATCTGCCCATAAAAGCCTTTATTTGCATCCCCTTATTTTTAATATTTCCAACCTTTTCTCTTCCTGTTATTTATTTTTTAATTTGTGAATTAAAATCTACACAAAAACTGGTTAATAATTTCAAAATTAGAATCCACTCTCCCGTAATTTGCTATCAAACCTCCGTACTGTCCCCATTCCGCACTGATCTTCCACAATTAATCTGCAATTTGTTTTAATTTTGTGTCTTCAGCCTTGCCTTTCTGCAGAAGTTTGTAACAGGCATCCAGCAGTGCACCAGCAATCACCACCACAGAGGTTGTGCCGTCACCCGCCTCAATGTCTTGGGCTTTGGAGAGCTCCACCAGCTGCAACACACACAATTTAATCCAGGTTTGAAAATTAAACTAAGATTGGCTCATCCAAAAATACCAATAAAGTGTACTGCAAAAAAATTCAAAGGAAATGCAAACAAAAGTCAAAATTGGCCAAAATAAAACAAAGTGTTTATATTTTGGATGCACCATCAGTTTGCGTTGTTGGGGCGTACCATTTTGGCTGCAGGGTGGAGCACCTGCATCTGCTTCAGGATGGTGGCGCCGTCGTTGGTGATGGTAACGTCACCTTTTTCATCCTGGATCTAAAACAAAAGAATAACAGCCCCTGTTTAGAAACGTGTTTATGTTCGAGGTGCCAAAGGAAGCTCATCTGAAACCGAAATCTGTTTACTGACCATCTTGTCCATCCCTTTGGGTCCCAGGCTTGTTCTGACAGCATCTGCAACAGCTGTCAAACAAACAGGTGATGTGTCAGGACAGTGACAGCCATCAACCCAACATTCATGTGCATGTAAAATATATTATTTCTGACCTCCATTTCAATATTGCTAACATATTTGAAAGACGACTCCTGGTGTTTTAATAAATATTAACACAGCAAATATGATACCAGCTTGAAAAGTTTTGAAACTACATCACTTGACTACTAGTCTCATCACCATATCAACAGCATATTAATAACCCAGCACTAAAATAAAAAATCCACAGGCAAGACCAAAGTCACAACAAAAGAGAAAATTAAATTGTCAACTTAATTTCATATTGCATATTTAAAACAAATCTGCACACTAACACCTCCAGCTTTTATTTTCCGTATGTATTTTCTTACTCAGTGCATTGCATCTCAGCCCCCTGCCATTTACAGGATGCAGCCTAGCACTTGCTGGACCACTGAGCTAGCTAATGCTCAGATTATGTCGAGTCATGAGCATCTTGCAGGGAGACAACAGCTCACCAAACCCTTCTTGTCTGGTGCTTTAATTTTAGAAATTTCAGTATCTCTTGTATCTGGCCTTTTCAGTGTGCATGCGCAAAGAAATATGTTCCTTTTGAATCAATACACTCTTAATTTCTGTAACATTACTCCTCTTGTATTTTATATGCATCAGGGAGGCTGCTAATTGGCACTCAGCTTAATTGGATTTCGAAAAAGGTAACTTGGGAGCTAGCATTAATAATTAGCAGTTAATTGACAATGAATAACGGTGCCCTGCCAAGCCCAAAGCTGTCATAATAAAGCAAATCTATGAAAGTAAATTGACGGGTGACATTTTCGGCCGGATATTAATCGTTTTAAAAAGTTTGTAATGATTTTAACCTACCTTTGGCGGCAGAGATGTTGCTGAACCGAATCTGGGCCGGCTTGTCCCGGTCGACATACGTCCCTCCATTGTTTCTGCTCATGTTTGAGGCTCTCGGTGCCGCCTTCGCTTCGGGCATCGCGAACTTATAATCGATGGAAAATGTAAAGAGGAGTCTTTAGAGCGGGACTGATGCGCCCCGGGGCTGAAACACAGCGATTTGGCTTCGGATGGACTCAGATTTTTGTGTCCCCACCCGGTCCCAGTCAGAACCTTCCAGAGAGACCGGCTGTGGCGCAGAGAAGAAGGACCCGCCTGTCAAACTGCTCGGCGCATGGAGATGACGTATCTAGACAGTAGGTGCCGATTGCCGATTTGGCAGAATATATTTACTCTATTTCCTTATTCTAAATTTTATTTTAGGGGGCATTTTTAATATCAGTGTTTTAGTGTGTTTTATTAAATCAAGGATCGGTCGGGTGTTGTCCCTGATTTTTTGCCAAAGACGATTTTTTTCGTATTAAGACTGATTAGTTTTGTCTGCTTAGGCTGAAACATCAGGGCAGAGCAGAAGCATCTCGGATAACCATGTGAAAAACCAAGCGTTGATTTGTTTTATATCTGCGTGGGTTAACTGTCTTTGTGTCAGGTAGGTTTATTTCGAATTTATATGCTGAGCAGCACACTGGGTCGTTAACTTTTACGTCCTCTCAGTAAGGCAGTTAAAAGCTGAGCGCAAGCTAGCGAAGTTAGCTTAGCAGACAGCAAAATCTGAGCTGAAATGCTTCAGCGGTAACTGTGAGGCTCTTGGACAGGGTGTCTTAAGATACCGAGTATGCACATCATGCGTCTTCCATACGACAAGAGTAGCTGTTTTTTTTTTTGTTTTGTTTTGTTTTGTTTTTTTTTTAATTTGCTCTCACACACAGCAAAATCCTGTTGGCTTTTTTGGAGGGTTACCAAAATTTACCTTAGAAGTTTCCTTACTCTGCACTGTAAATTGTCAGAATTAGTGAGAGTCAGGACTATACTGCAAAACGGGGAATGAAGTATTTATACAGCACTTTTCAAACCAAAAGTTACTTAGTGCATGACAGCAAACCAATTTAACAGAATATATCAAACAGCCATGAAAGTGAAATACACAACAACAAAAACAACAACAACAAGGATTTATATTATGTGATATCTTAAAAATAATGACAGCTGCCTTACACATCAAGGTCATTAAGTTCCGTTAACCTGAAGCAAAAAAAAGCCGGCAGTTTCCTTGTTTGTTTTTGTCTTGTTGAAAAATGTTTATGGCAGAAGAACGTTCAACAGCAGTTATCAGTTGGACAAAGTACTACTTGTCCAGTTTGCTAACCAGTCTGTGTGTCCTAATGAATAGTCATCGTTGCAGTGCTAACTAATTGGGGATCTTTAATAAACAATACACATGAATGAAGGTCTCTGCTCCTCCTGCAGACATGCTGCCACTGAAGGAGAAGGATAAACCCATCGTCCAGAAGCTGCTGTCGGCCGGCTGCTGTGCTCGCTGCATCCTCAGGTTCTGCTGTGTGAGTGTTCACGCCGCCTACAGACAACCCCCACAGGTTTGATTTAGTTCATCCTGTTTAGGACGTGTCAGCACCTTTTATATTTGTGTTGACTTAAAGCTGGTGATCGACAAAAATGCTAAGCTCATTTAACGGTCTGTTTTAACTTGTGTCATTTTTTTATTTTAATCAGGATTCTCTCAAGGAACTGCGAGCTTTCATCAGCAATACAGAGAACACTGAATCTCAAGACTCATCAGAAGCAAAGTTCACAGAAGGTAACAACATTTCCCATGATGCTGCAGTACCAGAGCAAACTGACGACCCACCGAGGAAAAGAGCGAAAGTGGAGCCGTGTGTGACTGGAGATCCCACAGAGGAAGATGCTGCTGCTGGTGCTGTGGTCAAACTAAAGAATGAAGAGTGTGTGTGTGTGGTGTGTTTGGGGGTCCTACAGGAACTCTGCCACACGACTCAAACCTTAAAGGTGTGTTTGCTGTTTTATACACTTCAATGTCAGCGCAGTGACTGCAGCGTTCGAACGAATCATGGTTGAGATGAAAATTTTTTTGTTTGTTTGTTTTGCGTTCACAGATCGCCGAGGCAGTGAAGGCAGAAAAGTACGAGTTCGACAGCCTGGTGCTGTCCGTCTCTCTGCCTGCTCAGCTGTGTGTCCGAGAGGTCGGTCTCTGTGTGTACAGTATCGTTTAACAACTGCAGCTAACGGTTGTTTCCGTTTTTCATCAATTTATTGGTCACCTTTCAAATGTTGCTTGGTGATTTGTGTTCTAAATTGTCAGACAACAGAAAAATGGCAATCAGGTTTATAGATCTGAATGTTACATCCTGAATAATTTTTTTTTTTTTTAAAGTCAGTTCAAAAATTAAAGTTAGGGTAGGCCCTTCTTTTTGGTGACATCGGGCAAAAATTCCATGATAACCTCTCAGCTTATTGTAACTCAGGTTAGTTTTGCACCAGAGATGATCACAAGTCTCTTAGCTCAAGTCCAAGTCAAGTCTCAAGTCTCTTATGATGATGATGAGTGTTCATCTGTTGCATGCCAGTTGGTCTGCTTAGGACACGGCATAGCAATATCTGTGAAATTCAAAGCAAGCACTGTATAACAGATAGCAGTAAAGATAGCACATGGATAATGGTGCATGTGCATTAAAAAGGGAATGAGTTTCCGCTCGTCAGAGCCTCTTACTACTAAAAATTTTAAAAAAGAGTGTTCACTCGTCCCAAACCTTGAGTCTGAGTCAAGTCTGAAGTCTTTTGAGGTTGAATCTCAAGTCAGCAAAGTGTAAGTTCCCATCTCTGCTTTTGCACAGAAATGGCCGCTTGAAATTTCCTTCAGAGGGAAACTTTTTACTTTGATGCTTTGAGTACATTTCACACCTTGTACTTTATTACTTTTACAGTAAAGAAGTTGAGTCAGAACTAATACTAGAGTCTTTTTTTCTGCACAAGCATCTGTGCTTGTACTTAAATAAAGAATGTATGAACTTTTGCCACCTCTGGATACAGCTAGCCCGATTTCCAGATTTTGCCTACCTCGGCTTTAAAAAAAGTTTGACAGTTTACAAAAACGTGAACCTGAGGAAATGAGCCAGTCCTTTCAACTGAGATACTGGAAGCGACAAAGATAGTTTATTTATTATCAATTAGTTTCAGGACTATTAATCGCTGATCTATAGATAAACTTCTGTTATTCAACCTTCATGCAGTTTGCTTTAAAATGATGAAGTGCAGAGAAAGGAAATATCACAAAGCTTTGTGTTTGTGAGCCATGTTGGCAGTAAATCAGATCCAGAGAGCAAAGATTAGTGATGCAGCTGGTTGTGTTCTATATTGTTCTTAATGAAAAGCAGATCTTAGAATAGACCCAAAACAAGGACATTCCTTTTCGATGCTGTCAGCTCCAAGGCCATTGGTTTCTACTGAAAATATAAATCTTAAAAAACGCCTCACAATTAAATTTATTTCAAAAAGGTTCACTGGTTTCCATTTCATGCTCCAGTAACTGTTTAAATTTCCATGAAATGTTTCTGTCACTTTAGCGGGACTTCATTGTGTTTGTTAATGTGTGTTTTTAACCCTGCAGCACTCCTGTTGGCTTCATGTGAAGAAGGAGTTGAGGTAAAGGAGTTTGTTTTGACTCTTCCACATTTAACGTCACTGCATGTCTAGTCAGCCAGATGCTTTAACTCTGTGTGATCTCTCAGAGAGAAGAATGTTGCACTTGACAAGGATGACGTCATCCAGGTGAAGGAGGCCTTTAAGTGGATTATACAGGGCCCGCTCTCCAAGGAGCTAGGAGGCGTTGCCGTGGTTACCAGGGTAGGTGACCATTACCCATGAAGGGAAGAGCAGTTCCAACGAGTTTACTTTGTTATAAACTTTTACAGACCTGTCTTTATAAAATTAAAATTTTTACTTTAACTTAACATGGGGCAAGCCTTGAACTTTTCAAATTATTGAATTTCTCTTTTCTCTAAATGACAAACGTGATGTTTGCGATGTCGCTCAGCTGACTTTGCGTTTGCTTTGTTTGCTGTTTGTGTGTTTGTTTGTTTTCAGAGTTTGTTTGAGGTCGGTGTGGAGTTCACTCACCCGGAGACAAACACTGACTGCCATTTCCTGTGAGTGCTCATCTTTCTCAGATTCTTCTCTGAAAAAAAAGATGCAACTATAGTTGGATGTAAAAAAAAAAAAAAGTTGTTTTTTTTTTAAACAAAATTACAAAAAATAAAAAATGTTAATATTTTTTAAAATGACGCAATTATGTAGTAAAAAGTGAAGTGTTTACTGTTTTGTGCACTGATATTTGGAATAGATATTGTTGTAAGATATCCTGCCTTCATTAGGCTACATTATCGTTGTCACAAGTATTTAATAACCTCATTCAGCTGAGATGATTATATACAAGATTGGCCGATAATTCAGATATCTGAATTTTCTTGCTCCATAGTGCTGGTATTTGCATCAGCCCCCCAAATCCCGTACCTGTCTGTCCTTACTGATCACCTTTAACAATTACCAACAGTGATCAAATCAGAGGTCAGAACGAGACATAGTTAGTTTCCATGGTTACACACATTTAGCGCAGCTCTTCCTTATTTTTTTTGCATTGCCTCTACACAAGTGCCATTTGAAACTTTTTATCGGACATATTAGTTAGAAGCAGCTATTTTAGTGAGAGTGGGTCAAAACAATACAGTTTTATCATAACAGTTTGTGTATCTTGTATATCTGTGGAGAAGGATTTGCTCTGGCGCAGGCCCACCACATACGAGCCTGTTGGTTGCCAGCTGTTGTCTTCGCTGTGTGAACAATGCTACTTTTTGGCCCGACAGCGGTGGACAAAACATGACACAGCAGCCGATCTTTGTTGTCAGTTTGGTGTGTAGGAGCCTTTTAAGGTTAGAGCAGACATGTCCAAAGTGCGGCCCGGGGGCCAATCGTGACACAAAGTCTGATTTTTATATGGCCCGCCGCTTCCATCTTCACATGTATTACTGATGGTCCTCCAGCACTGTCAAACAATAAAAAATCACAAAGGTTTAAAATGCAATTTCTCTTTTCACCTAATGGTGGCAGCACCATTTTGTAACTTTGCCTAAATGTGTGACCCTTGCTGTGACCCCTGCCAGCAAATTTTTTGCCATGGCAACTGTGGATAAAAAGAGGAAAGTTGATTTTGCAGGCCGCCACTTTCAGAAGAGATGTAAATTAGAATATTTTTTCACTATAGCTAAAACTATTTTGTTCACCTAATTTGCCAAGAGACTGTTGCCTGTTTAAGGAATGCAATGTAAATAGATATTACTGGACAAAACATGCTAATATATGACAAGCTATCAGGGAGCGACTGAGCTAAAAAAAAAGGGAAACAACTTGATGCTGTCTTGGCTCTACAACAGAGGTTTTTCATGTGGGCCCGTGAGTCGAATGAAAATACCACCATAGCAAGCTACCAAGTGGCCGTGCTAATTGCTAAACATGGCAAACCTTTTACCTTTTATGGTTAAAAAAGAAGTTAGGAGCTACTATTGGCCCTTGGGCATTTTCATATTATCAAATCTGGAGCTCTTTGAAAAAAGTTTGGACACCTCAGGGTTAGAGTGTTATCTCTGCTGACCTCTGACCTGAAGCTGAGTGGCTGTTTGGTTTAATGATGCTTTAACCTCGTCTTTTCTTTCTTCTCCACAGTGCATCAACATGTCCTGACTGCTTCAAGCCCACCAAGAACAAACAGGTCAGAAAGCAACAGAGTGAAGGTGTTAACAAGTTTTGGGACTTTTTTTTTTTTTTTTTCAAAATCATAAAAAGTATTGTCACTTTGACACGTTAAAGGAATAGTTTGACATTTGTGAGATAGGTAGTGGTAGTTAGATAAGCCACTTCCGGATGACTGAACAGATGTGAGTGAGCACTGCAGGTATTAATGTTCAAAACAAAATACAATAAATAGTGTATTTTGCTTTTGTGTTGTTTGTTTTCCTTCCTCTGTGTACAGTCTGTGTTCACCAGAATGGCGGTGGTCAAAGCACTGGAAAAAATAGATGATGCCAAATTTTTAAAGTAAGCATCACTTCTGTTTCTTGGTTCTTGATGTTTTTCTAAAAACAGCTCTGTGAGATGATTATGATCTTTTTTCAGACACTTCCCCTGGCCACCAGCGCAACCAACCAGCAGCTGTATCCCGCAGGACGTCCAGTGTCTCCATGTGTCTGTCTTTGTGGCAGGTATTAAAGGAACTGTTTGAGTCATCTAAAATCAGAATATTAAAATCTGAGTCCATTTTTGGTCCTGATATTCTTGCCGTTGCTCAGGGAGGTACAACAAGTTCTGTCGCAGTCTGCCTCAGACTCCCTGGGTGATTGATGGGGAGCGCAGGATGGAGTCCTCGGTGGAAGAGCTGATCGCAGCACCCATCTTGTCTTCTTTCACATCCAGTGGTGAGTCCACACTCTTATGGCTGTTTGTCTCAATAGTAATCTGATCTGTAATGTATCCGATAATTTCCCTCTTCTTCTTTTACAGGTTTTAATTTCTCCTCATCTGGCAGGGAGGATGTGGATGTCCGGACTCTTGGAAATGGTGAGACACATGTTTTTTTTGTGTGTGTAAGTTGCACTTGCAGAGCATCTTGTCAGCTGAAGTAAGCCTTTTTTTGTTGCTCTGGTTTGATTGGCAGGCCGCCCGTTTGCAATGGAGCTGCTGAACCCTCACAGATCCACACTGAGCAAAGTGGAGATGAAGCAGCTACAAGAGGTTGTCTCCACCAAAACCCCGTGATTTTCTTTACAGACGTCACATAAACAAATTACTCAATGATCCTGCACCAGTTGTTGCGCACGTTTTTAATTTACACATCAAAAACCCTGAGCTAAGAAAGTTTTTTACATTTTGGGAAGGTGAAAAAATATCTGTAAAAATAAAATGCAACAGATTCTGGGAATTCATCATGATGAACATGATGCTTGTGACTTAAATGTCTGCTAAAGCTTCAACTGAAGAGGTGAAAACAGCAGTTGTGTGTGGAGCAATGAAGAGACTTTAACCTTCGTCTTGTTTATACGTGAAATTGACAGAAAAGTTTATTTTCCATCAAATTTTTCCACCATTTGAGCTGTGACTGCTGCTCTTAACTCCATCATCTTAAATTTGTCTTCTTCTACTGCAATAGTACATTGGAACCGTATTGGAGCATTTGCGCCACCTGCTGTTTATATATGTTGAATATTTTAAATGAATATATTGAACTGCGAAAATTCAGTTAAATTTTGTGCTACATTGGAATGGAAACCCAGGTACTGACTTGTTCACTCAGGAAGGGTTGACACTTTGTTTCAGAGCAAAATATCTGAACAGCTGCAGCCAGAACGTGGTCGTGTTTTTTGTTTTACTAGCAGCTAAAGAGAACCTCAGGAACTAGATATAAGTTTTACACAAACCTTTGAGGGATAGTTCATCCAAAAATGAAAATTCAGTCATTACCTACTCAGCCTCATGCTGATGGAGGGTCGGGTAAAGTTTTTTTAGTCCACAAAACTCTGGTGGAGTTTCACAGAAAAAAGATGTTTCAGTCATGTTCCAAACAATTGTAGTGATTGTTGACTAGGATTCAAATGTTAAAAAAAATACATGACACAACTATAAAATGCCTACATACAGCTCGTTCGATGTAATCCAAGTGTCCTGAAGCCTCGACATGCCAAGTTCTTTTGAAAAACTCACGCCATGTTTTTATTCTCACTGTTCATTGTAGCCTGTGACTCCTGAGATGAGAGCCACACTCACATGCATGTGTGCACACAAAATCTGAGGCTACATTCACATTGCTGCATCTTTAATTGAAGACGCATTCATATGCGTGGTGTAAGCTCCGTAGCTGCTTTGCTCTTTAGCCAAACGACACACAGCACCTGTTTATTCAACTCTGTCAACAAAATTCAGAGAGTTTTGACAATTAATGTAGGGCTGATAGCGTCACCAGACAGGAGAACCGTTGGAGTTGGATGAATAATATCTTTCCTCTTGCACATGTACGCAGCAGGAGTATGATGAAAGGCAGACTTTAACTGCATAACACCTGCTGGCAGAGACAGCAAGGTCAGCAGCTCTTGTAATTCGTTATCCATGTCGAAATAACACTGGGTAGTCGAGGCTTACAGATACATGTATGATATATACAGGTTTGTTTTCTTAGTCACTTGACCGTGGCGTGACCAATCACAAAGGGTGTCTGTGCTGGTGTCTCCAAACCCTTCCATCTATGCCTGACCACAATGAGACGCCACTGTCTCTAAACTGCTCTGTCTTTGAGCCGCTAAGACGCCGGGTTAGTGAGGATACAAGGCTCAAACGTGGCAACATTGCTGTGTCTTCAATTTAAGACACAGCAATGTGAATGTAGCCTGAAGCTAACGCAGCAGCTCTAGCAGGGCCAAGGAGAACTTGCCTGTCTGCAGGATCAACTAGAGGTCAAGTCTGGTATCAGCTGCCAGCACTGGACTTCCAAGTAGCATAAAAACACAGGTCAGTGTGAAGCATGTCAGGAGCTGCAAGCTACAGTGAACAGTGAGACTAAAAACACAGTGTCAGTGATGTTTTTCAAAAAAGATTTGGCATGTCGAGGCTTTAGGACACTTGGATCACTTCAGACGAGCAGTATGGAATTGTTTTATGGTTTCATTATGTAATTTGTTTAATTGTTTTTTTTTCGTTTGAATCCTGGTCACCATTCACTACAATTGTCTGGGAGATTACCACAACACTTTTTCCTGTGAAACTCCAGCAGTGTTTTGTGGACTGAAAAACTTAAACTGACCTTCCATCAGCATGAAGGTGAAGAGATAATGACTGTGTTTTCATGTAAGGGTGAACTATCCCTTTAATGTATATCCTTAAGATACAGAGAGAGACAAAAAAACATCAGTACTCAATCTAAAAAGGGTAGAAAGTTCAGTATTAGTATTATTGCAGTATTATTCTCCGGAAACCATAAATATTAATTGCAGTTTTCATGGCTTTTAAAAATATTTGACTCTAAACCAAAGTGTTTGACAGACCGACAGTCGAGCATTTTGTGGAGCTGATGTTAGCTCACACTCTTTTCTCTGTTAGAAGCTACACAAATGCAATGTCCTCATGTGTTTTTACGACTACTCACCTTGTTTTTTGTTTTCTTTTCAGACCATTAACAAGTCTTCTGACAAAATCAGAGTGAGAGACCTGCAGGTTGTGACCAGGTGAGAAATATGAACCTGTCAAACTACACAAAGCTGAACTGCACCTGCTTTATTAAATCTCAAACAAGAAATAATTCATGAACATAAAAGACAGACAACAAAGCGATGCACTGTGCTTGGTGTGTTGTTAATTCGCAGTTAATTTGCATCAAAGTAGGAAAAAGTCCGCACGCTGCTAAGCTCCCAATATTTTATTTTACAGGCTTGCAGGCAACATTTCGATCAACATGATCCTTTTCAGCTTCTTCCCTGAAGATCATGTTGATCGAAGCATTGCCTGCAAGCCTGTTTGATAAAATACTTTGAGCTTAACAGTGTGCAGACTTTTTTCTACTTTGATGCAGTCAAGTCCCTCTTTTGTCCTGCACGTGTGCATACATTTTTTCTGGATGTGCGTACACTACCTTTCCGCTTTTTAATTCGCAGAGAGGCCATGAGTCGGATGAAGGAAGGAGAGGAGGAGAAAACCAAGTCGTACTCGGCTCTCATCTGGACCCAGAAACCCATTCAGAGGGAAGATATCGCCTTCATTGATGAAATCAAGGTTCTTACAACACGCGCACACACACACGTACATTTGAATAATTTATTTGTGACCACATAAATACTAGTGTACACAGGACAATATCAATATGATTAGGTAATGAAGCTTAGTCTGATATACAAGTGCCTAAATGGCAACCACATAAATACCTACACATAGGATGTTGATACACAGGATGATTACAGTTGCAAGGTTGAAAGATACAGTAATACCGTAAGGCAAAGATAACACACAGTGTCTACGAGCTGCGAAATGGTCTGCTTCAGCTGCTGATATTTCAGCATCGTGGTTAGAAAGCCTTCCTCTAGGCTGTGGTCAAAGTACAGCCAGCCTCTAGAACAAACACCTCTCTGCTGTTCTCATTGACGACACCATCAGGGGTATGAGCTTAGATAATAGAGAATAAGGCCCGACCGATATAGGATTTTTGGGGCTGATGCAGATACCGATATTATGGAGTAAAATTCAGATATATTGATATATTCTATAGATACATTTTTTTAAATGTGGTTATCAAATATGTGACACAAAGATACGTAATGGAGGCAGGATATCTAACAAACTTTATTACAAACATCAATGCACTGAGTAGTAAACACTTATTACCAATTAAATAAGGGACCGCCCTCTGCTTGACAAACTACGCAGTTACACCATTTTAAATTTATAGTCCAAGCATTTTTTCCAGCCTTAAAACTGTTTTGATAGCAGCATTTATCAGAGAACATATCTGCCGATACCGATATATCTGGAATAGGCCAATAGCGGCCGATAATATCGGCAAGCCGATACTATCGGCAAACCGATATATCGGTCAGGCCCTAATAGAGAACACATCTGAACTGTCACTACACAGACTGAACATGCCAGGGTTCACAAAATAATGCTTATAAAGCAAAGTAGAGGGCCCGACAGGAGAGGTGATATCTTTTGATATTTAATCCATTATTCTGTCATGCTGACATATGTGAAGCCCTTTGTTTGCATTACACTCATTTAAGATGTAAAATACTGTTTCAGTGATTTGTTTGTGACCGTGGTGTGTATACAGTGTGGAGCATGGCTGTCAGGAAACCAGATGGAAAGACTGAGCTTTGTTAATAAAACCCACACCATGCGTTTCAGTAGTCCCATAACATGCCCTCGCTCACTTCCCCTCAGGGGAATCCCCGCAGCCATCTTAAGTGCCATTCCATGAATCCGTAAAACTCGAGTGAACTTTGTGAGATCCCCCCTCCAAGGGCCGAGTGATCGACTCAACTTCGATGTTTACTCAGGAGGCGCATCTGGACCAGAATGCATCGCGTTTTTGTGTCATTTCCTGTGGGAGAAGCATCACAGCATGGTGGGACAGACGATTTACAAGTGTATGTAAACAAACATTTGCATGTAGCGGTGTATCCTCCTGGAGATGGTGTGATAGGTTTCGCAAAGTACTTGCAGTACACTTACAGCAAACACAATCTATGTCAGCGGCGGGGTAGGAACCACAGCATTGGCAGACAGTTACGGACGTATTTTCGAGTGACACGCATCCAGCCTCACACAAAGGGCAAGTCCGTTCCATTCATTCAACTCCACCTGCCCATGAGGTGGCCACTCACGTGACTTATGGTGTGACATGATACCAAAGGCTGAGGGAAAGTGAGCGAGGGCACTTTACGAGACTAATGGAGCGCAGCTGCAGTGTTGCGTTTTCTCTTAAATCCCAGGAAGCTATGATCCAGCTCACACACCAAGGGGACCTTCAAATACTGTTAAGCTGTTTGTTAAGCAAACACAAAGTTCAGGTTCAGGTTACTTTATTTGTACCTGTACGTAAACTTGTTGCACAGTTAAAAGGTGTACGAGGCATCCATGACTCACAGTTTCAGACGCCACAGACAACATGCAGTGAGACAATACATCAATCAGTGAAAGTGCTCCAGTGCCAATCAAGATGCTAAAATGTCTGGTAAAAACATTCAACACTGAATAACATAAAATACATAAAAAGGAAAAAACTAAGTAAAACATTCTAAAAGCCAGTGAATAGATAAATAATAAATACAGGCTCCAGAGAGATTTTGTGCAATTGTGCAGTTCTTCTTACAGCTTGTTTATCAGTGTGGTTGCAGCTGGAACCAAGCTGTTTTCATAATGCTTGGTTTTGCACTCTGGGACTGAAAAACCTCCGTCCAGAGGGGAGAAGCCAAAACTCCTTGTGGAAAGGATGCAGGCTGTCATTTAAAATGGAATCGGCTATCTGCTGTCTCTCATACAGGGACGGCGGGTTCAGCTAGGATTGACCGATCAGCTTACTGGACCATTTCACAGTTTGATTAAACGAGTTCCTGTTCTTTACAGAAGGACCTCCCAACCATGACACCAAGGAAAAAGATAAAAATCAATTTGATAAAAGCACAATAAAATAAGGTCATTATGGTTTTATCTACATGGAAGTTGAACAGTTTCCTCAGACAGTGAAGTTGCTGGTGCCCCTTTTTACACACAATTGCACCATTTTTAAGTTCAGTTGAGAATCAGTTATTGTCCCAAGGTATTTGCAGGAATCCACACATTGTACTGACTGACCTTTTATGATTGTGACGATGTGAGTGACTGTGATTGTTGTATCTTAACATCAGTTGTCCATTAAGTTTGGGAACTGAATTGTATCCAGATTTTAAGTTTGTTCTTAACTTGAGTTTGATTTTGAAACAGAGTTTTATTAACAATTTTAAAATCCTGCAAATGAAAGTTTAGGGAAAACTGACTGAATATAAAAGAAAGGGTTGGGTGTGTCGTTTGTCCCGTAAGGAGCTGACTCTGGAGCAGAAGACTCCTCTGAGGGTTCTGCACCGGCGGGCGCTGGCCGTTCGTCAGAGAGTCATCCACAGCATGAACACCCGCTTTTTGGATTCTCATCACTTCTACCTGGGCCTGAAGACACAAGCAGGGACGTATCCTCACATCCAGTCTGCTGTTTGTCCTCCTAAAAAAAAATGACTCAGTCAATTTATCTGCAAGACAGAATGCAGTTAAACTGTAGTGTTTGCCAAATTTGCTAAAAATCTGATTTTCAGCACTGATGAGGAAAAATTTAAAGGTTGTGGACATTTCAGATAATCTCGCTCGGTTCTGTACTATTCAAAGCAACAGGATTCAAGAAGACAAAATTTTAAGTTTTAAATGCCACTTAAAATCCAAATTTACAGCACGTAGAAAAATTATGGACACCTGATGATAAATTTGGATTTTAAGTGGCATTTAAAACTTAAAAATTTTGTCTTCTTGAATCCTGTTGCTTTGAATACAGACTGCAACCTTGTGGCAGCTGATTTACTGAATATTTGATCACAAAGTGTTCCTGAATGCAGCCAACAGTTACATCAAAGAGTTTGTCCACGGAGACTTTGGTCGCACCAAACCCAACCTGTGCCAGCTGCTGAAGACAGACGCAGACATCCTGGAGCTGGATGTGGAGGTGTGAAGAAAAAATAAAAGCACATCGTCCTCTCAGAAATGTCAAAACTAAAATATTTAGATGACAGTTACTAAATAGCAGCAGGTGTTTTAAACAAATAGTTAAGTGTGTCCAATAGCATTTGTGATGTTGAAGGGAAGTTGCCTGTCTCTCTCTCCTCTCAGTCTGTGGATGTGGACTGGCCTCCATCCATCCCAGAGTGAACGCTGCCTCGCTTCACTGCCGCTGCCCTCATCCTGCATCTGAGAGGCCACAGGTTCGATCCCACTAAGACTGAACTGGTTCTGTCAGCTTCAGAGGATCCTGTCATGGAAGAGCTCTACACCAAGCTTTCATCCAGGTTCAGAGAGTCTGAAACTCATAATGGTGTGCAGCTTATTGGAGGTGAAACATGAATTCCCATCACAAAGTCCTTCTCCTCTTTGTGGAGCCCGAAGTGTTTGTTTCAATTCAGATATGCCTTTTTGACTGCATCTTCAGTTGTATTATTAGAAAACATGTTTTAGTGCATACGTTTAGTTGCGATTAGTTTCGCACCAGTCATTTTTGTAACAAGACAGTCATTAAATCTCGCAGCCAAATGAATCAGATTACACAAGAAATATTTTGGTTTTAAAATTAGAGAACTAGTGTGGAAAAAAATGTCTGGTTAGACCTTGAGCGGAGCTAGCACCAGAGGAACTTCCTTTCACCTTTATTTAAATTGCTTATTCTTTGTATGTTTATTGTCAAGATTTTTCATGATTGTACAGAAAACTGTCGGCCTGAAACTGAAAAAAAAAAACCCAAAACTTACCCAACCTTCGTTTAAATCATACACTTCCACAGCCCACTTCAAAATAAAATAGAATAAAAAATAATGTTTTGATTTTTCTCTTTTTATCTGTCTAATACGACCTCTCGGAGCATTTGTGCTGTTTTCTGATGTAGTCTGAAAAAGCCATCAAAATGTGTCTCAAACTGTCCAAATCTTCTTAATCCTCTAAATTTCTTCTTTGTTCAGAGATTTTCTGTTGCCAATTGCAGAAAATTTAAGTTATTCGAAGCTCCTGTGTGACTGATTTTGATAAGATGACATTTAACATTGGAAAACCTTGACATCTTTTTGTTTGATAAAAAGAAATGTGGTATTATTCCTCACAGTAAGGCATAAAAAGGTGTTGAGACTCAGAATATTGACTTACGTCTGAAAAATAGTCATCTCTTACGTAAAAAACCTGCAGGTCGTATGTTCTTAAAAACTCACTCAAATACAAAGTTAAAACGTGATAAACTTTAGTCATTTTTTTCTTGATTCTGCCCTGCAAACACAAACAGCAGAGAGTATTTATCTGTATACAAATGAGGACTTGAGATGAAGCCTGAGGTCAAGTTTGTCTTTGAGTGCTTATCGCATGTGAAGGGACAGAAAAGCTAAAAAGAAGAAAAAAAGAGTCACCAAAGCAGAAACCCTGAAATGTATTTCTTTTAATTTAATTCAAAATAAATACTACCACAGCAATGCAAGTCCACTACTGGGTTCTTGCCCTAATGTTTTGGTAAGAAAACAAACAAGCAAACAATCAAACAAAACAAAACAAAACCAAAAAAAAGAAAAAGGAAAAAGAAAAAAAAAAGAAGAGACTTCAGTCAATGCATCCATCATCATCGTCATCATCCTTCAGCGACTTTCAAGAGGTGCCTTTTTTAACCACATACAAGGTATCACTGCCTAGAATGACAAACATAAATAAAACAAATACTATGGTACAAAAAGGGGAGTAGGAGGAGCAAGGGATGATGGGATTGAAATTGGAATGACTTGATGAAACCAGCACTGGAAAAAAAAAAAAGTCAGCCATGGTCCCACTGTTGTTTTTTCTTCTTAAAGAGGGTGAAGGGAAACAGGAAGGACAGTGCAGACTCCACAGTTACAGTCACGTCCTCGCACAGAAATTCAGGAGTCGGTCATTATGAGGGACCACGGTGACCAAAGGAAGGCGGGGCGGGGGCTTGTCTCCATGGAAACAGCCTCCGTGGATGATAAGTCGAGTCGGTACATCAACCCGAGGAGAAAAATTATTTAAAAAATTCAAAGGAAGGGTCCGGTCTTTGATACTGTGTATATTTTTTCCTTCTTTTTGTTTTTGTTTTCTTAAATGCAGGTTTTGAGTTGCTTGTGGATGTCGTTTTTTTTTTTTTTTTTTTTTTTTTTTTTTTTTTTTACTATTCTCATCAGCAAGCTTGAAGTAGTCACAGAAAAAAATGTGTATGTCATCTGTCAAGATGCCACTGAAGACCCCATCTCCCAAAAAAAAAGAAAAAAAGAAAAAAAAAAGGCATTGCATATTTACATCAAGAAGTTTTGAAGCGACTCGACTTTTCTGGCAGTCCTCACAGTCTTCATACATGAGTGTCTCACGGCTCAGTTTTCTCGTGATCTGTGTCATGATAAGTGATTATTGATACCCTCAGTTTAGATTTAAAAACGTGTGTATATAACTGAATTTTTATCACAATACTGACAAGATAGACAGGGACAGAAATCCTGCGTCTGGAGCTGGAAGCCTCATTTCTCTTAGTGTCCATGTGATAAATGAGATTTTCATCACTGATTTATCATCTAAAAACAGTCTTTGTATACCTGTATGTGTGTGTGTGTGTGTGTGAATAGTCTTGGAACATTGTGTGTGCTGTCAGGGTTCCTACACAGTTGCACAAAGATCCAAACTAAACTTGACTAGTTCACCTGCCATTCTTCGATATGTTTCATATTCCTCTGATCCATTTCATCACTGTTACACATGAACTACGAGCGTGTTGACAAGGCAACATAAACCAATAAACATAAGACAATTTTCCTAAATCTTCTGCAATTGCAAATAGCTTTAAAATACCAAGAGTTCATCCTCTGAACCTTTCCAGTTGTGTGCAGGAACCCTGAGAGTGAACTAATTTCTGTAGAACAGACAGAAGTCGTCAGTTTTCTCCGCAAACAGAATTTTCTCACATTCACAAAAACAACAAAAAGAGAAACATTTAGTTTACATAAACACAATGAGTTCATGGTGTTAGGATGTTTGAATCTTCTGTTGCTTCAGTATCAGTGTTGGGAGGTAGCTCTGGAGAATTTTGGTGGAAAAGTCAAAGTTGGCAACGTTCTCCATATTACATACCTAGCTAGAAGGTAGGAAGGATTTTGAATCCTTTCAAATCCCACAATTCTCTCCCTCATTCCTTAGTCGACCTGTGCCGTCACTCAGCTCTATCACGTTCATTAAAGAAAAATCTCCTGTTTCCTTTAAATGGGCTTACATAGTACTGACTGCCAAATTTCGCCTGGGAAAATATGAACAGGTTTGTTCTGCGAGCCATATAGTTTGATTCTGCAGTAAATCTGTGGACAGCCGTTATAAATACCTAAACAGAAATAGTCGGCCTTCCTGCTGATATTCTCTTGCATCTGTAGTTCATATAGAGGCATCAGTATTAAATAAGGACCGTTTAATAACCAGTTTAAAAACTCAGTTTACAGTAGCTGTTTTAAGTCAGACACTTGGCGGATTAGACTGCCTCTCTGTTGGTAAGGGATGGGAATAAATAAGGTTTATTGATACCAATGCCATTATTGATTCTTTATCATTTCCTGAACGGTTTTCTGTATGGAAAAATGTCAGCCTACACAGGTTCTCAGTATCAACATCCCAACTGTTTTATTATCGCCACTGTTTATCAGTGAGCTTGCTGTAGACGGTCAGCAGGCTGCACTGTCCTTGCAGTGGAGTTCTGCTGTTGGCGTATGATTCGGATTCCGATTCCAATTTGTGATCGGTTCTCAACAGGAGGCGGCTCTCAATTTCCATCCCTACTGTTGGGTTGATGCATCACTGGGCAGAATTGTAATGTTTCCTGTGTGCTCCTCAAAAAAATCAGTGTGGAGTGACATGTGGAAATGAACAGCTCAGCCCTGTGAGACGGACAGAAACGGCTTCTGTGTGGACTTACAGACTCCAGCTGATATTCACTTTGTTTGAGAAAACACCAGATTTGATGTTTGCAGAAAGCTGCCGACTTCCATCTGATCAGGGTGCAGAAATCACACCTGTTTCCTGTTTCCGAGTGTATATATGTGTGTGTTTGTGTGTGTGTGCTATGACAGCATAAAATTGACCCCCCATGTCCCACAAACATACAGTACATACATACATACATTAAGCCACATTTCCCTGTGTAAACACCCATTCCACTAGTCCTACAGCTACGATGAGGAAACAGAAGAGATGAGGTGAAGAGGAGGAGGAGAAGCGGTGAGAAAGCAGAGAAAGGCCTCGTTCCCCTGCCGGCTGTGGAAAGCTGGAGCGGTTAGCTGAGTTTGAACGCGGTTGTGCTCTGTGGCGCCTGAGTGAACTGTGCAGTTTCTGGCAGTTTAGTGTTTCCTGTTTCAAATAAAAGAACAACTCAGAGGTAAAGCGCAAGAAAAAACACATGGGTTGAAAAAGTACGAGAGCAAAGTAGTAACACTGCAACAATGAAAGGAATAATACAGACTCGTCCATTCTGTCTCTCTTCTGTATTTTTGTTTTGTTGGTTTTTTTTTCTTCTGTTTTTGTAGACAGTGATTTTCATCGCCATGGGTTTGTGGAATGTGCACTGCCATGGCGAATGTTTGTGAAGGAGTCTTTTTTTTTTTTCTTTTTTTTTTTTTGGTCTTTTTTTTGTTTGTTTATTTTTGAGTGAATCACGAGCCATGCACTTATTCTCAACTAAGAATGACCCCTCACAACCCCACCCACCCACCCTCTCCCAAAAAAAACCACCCTGTCGGTATTATACTAAACATCTGCACGTGTAAGGCAACATTTTTGGTTTTTTGTTTCCTAAAACTGCTCTTCCAAACCAAGTGCAAAAAGTCAAA
>JAQLOL010000019.1:11791129-11805296 GCA_029783665.1 Naso thynnoides
CGTGTAAGGCAACATTTTTTGTTTTTTGTTCCCTAAAACGGCTCTTCCAAACCAAGTGCAAAAAGTCAAAAAAACAAAAAACAAAAAAGTCGTTTTAAAAAAAAAAAAGAAGAAAAAGAGGAAGAAGAAAAAGGGCAAAAAGGGCAAAAAACAACAAACCAACGAATAAAAAGATGAGAGCAACCTGGGTCGACAACTTAATACTGATGGACAGATAAAATAAATAACAAAAACATTGCCTTCTGCAGTATATAGCGCTGAAAATGTAGGAGACTTATTTTTTAGTGTGGGGAGACCGGCTGGAGTCTATCCCACTGTGCAAAAACCTCTTTTAAAGTCCCTAAAAAGACTTCTCCCCGTCTGTGAGGAGGCAGAGAAGGAGAAAAAGAGGGGAGACTGGTATTTTTTTTTTCCTAAAATGGCTACGTGTTTTCCTCAAAATGGCCACGAATGGGGACGATACTGGCTGGGCTGGGCTGGAGCGCTCACTCCCGCCCGCTGGCTGAGTAGGAGAACTGTGGGAAATGAGGCCTTCGCTCGTTATCCGCTGCGTCCATCCCGTCCTCATCATCTGTGCAGAGAGAGATAGAGACGTGTTAGAGGCGTAAGAAATTTCCCGTGTCAAACACTTGATTTAATGGCAAATTCTTTCAAAAGTAATTCTCATCATATCAACCTTGGCCGCACTTTGAGATAAAAAAAAACAACAACAACAAAAAAAACCACACACAGGGTAAGACAGTAAGAGTTTGCCAAGTGAAGCTGCTGACAAAAACACAAGTATAACAATCCAAAGTATTAAACAGCATGGCTGCTCTGGGACCTGAAAACCCATCTTGAAAATATGTATATAAGACAGTGTGGATGTGACAATGCATTAAAACCTGCCAAGTAAAGCCTAAACTAACAGGGTTCACAGCTCTTTGAAACAATACTCTAGTACTATAATCATTATTTTCAATGGTAAAAATGAATGCAGACAAGCCTAAAAATCCAGACTTCATAAATACAGGTCAAGCTTAGAAAACAATAACATTGGAGAAGTTGTTTTCCTCAGACCTGATGAAGTTTCCTCAGAAGACACTGGACATGTTTCCACAGACTGAGTTGTGCTAACCGTAGGCGTTTTTCAGACCAAACAGTTCTAGGAACTCTTTAGAGAGGAACTGTCCAAATGGGAGTTTATGGGGAACTTAACACCTTTAAGGGCTTTTTTATTGTTGGCATTTGCACCACCAATAGGAACCCCTTAAGCAACATAAACTGGTCGGCAGTTGTTATACTTATGTCAAATATGCGCAACTTAAAACTTAACTTTTGCACAACTTACAGCAACAACAAATGAAGGCTACTTCACAACAATTTCACACTTTTGTTTAGTATGAGGCGATAGTGCACCATGAATTTCGTCAAATTTTTAATAACGCCGGTTGCTGGCCTGGCGTGGTGGGTGGGATATTTTCAACTTCAACCAATCGCTACTGCTTGGTCATTACGTATGTTGTAAACTTTTGCTGAAGCCCGTCGGAAGTAACGCTAACACATCGTTTCCCTCGATAAAATGTCTCAGACATTCCTGTTGTTCAGACTTTAGTCCTTCAGTTTGGGGAATCAATGATAACACATTGTGTATTGCTTCGGTAAACTCCATCCGTGCTGGTCAAAACAGAGCGCTTGATTTCGATGTCATAGCGTTGAGCCCTCCCTCTGTTCGCTGATTGGCCCGCACGATTTTAGGCCGGAGAAAAACAAAGTGTATTGAGAGTTCCCTGACTGTGTGGTAGGTTAAGATAATTAAGCAGACCACCAGTGGGCGCTAGCCTGGCTAGGAAGCTGGAGCACCCGGAGGAAACCACAGGAAAACTAGGAGAACATGCAAACTCCACAAGAAAGGCCCTGCCCCAGCTGGGAATCAAACCCAGGACCTTCTTGCAGTGAGGCAAAAGTGCTAACCACTGACACACCGTCAATCCCCTACATGACAGTAATGTAGAAATGCATGATATTTCAGATATGAGATGCTGGATAGTGGCAATTTTTTCTTTTAAACTTTCAATTTTAGATAAAGGTAACATTTTTGGCTTATTTGCCATTGTTGCAAAAATATTTCAGTGCATCTGATGGCAACTGACTTTGGAAACCTATAATAATGTTGATCAATAAACTAAACTAAACAATAAAGCAGGAAGTTCTTAGAAAATGCCTCATGATGAATAACTGATCATCATGTTTCCCTTCAAGTCAAGCGGAGGCAGATTCACTGTAGAAGTTAAATGCTCAGCCTCCATCATATTAGATCCTGTGTTTAAGGAGATCAACACCAGTCTGATCTGTCAGTCTCTTCTCAGTGCAGGAAGACGTCCTTACATTTTTCTGGCGGAGTGATGGTGATGGTCTGTGCTGTGAACTCCTCGTCAAAGTAGCGTGTGTCCGTCTCTGAGGAGACTTGGGGCTGGAAAGGTGGGACCAGCTGGAACAGACAGGAAATGAATGAGGTGGTTTTTCAGCCTCACAGAGTCAGTGTCCGGCCTGTGAGTTTGGTGTGTAAGGCTCAAAATCATAATGACCTTTGTCAGTTTATACATTCATACAGCACAAGCATTAGCACTTAGTTAGAAAATTAACTCTTCAATTTTTTTTGTCATTTTCATAATTATAGTAATTTAGTTCTATGTAAAGATTCACTGCTTTTCATTTGAATGATGTGGACAGTCGAATGACTGAAACAGTCAATTGATTAACAGAGAAAACAATCAGCGGATTAACCCAGATCTTGTTCAGACTTTGCCAAAAATGCAAATAAACAGGCCAAAATAATCTGCTTTGTCAGTAGCCTCTTTTACACAGCCTGTTCAGTGCAGGTTCAATGTGCTTCTGACTCGCCTCGCTGGTTTGTTTAAACAGCACAGACATGGCGGGGGGTCCAAGTTGCACCACCGATAACCCGCCTTGGGAAGAGTAGCAGAGGCGAGTCAGAAGCGGAGCCGGGGTCGAACGATGCTGTTGTAAATGAGAGACCCCGTACGGTGGGTCGGGGGCAGGCATTTATCTTAAAAGAGGAGAGAAAAACTCGAAGGATTACACACAATTATGACAGAGCGCACATTTATGACTGTTTTACATTTGAGTCGAAGTTTTTCTACTGTTTTTACGCAGCGTAATCATCTCTCTTACTGTTAGCGGTATGGGTTGGACATGTTCACGGGAACATAATAGCATAAAAATTTAGAGAGAAAAAGAAAAATGGATTTTTATCCCTGTGCGAACCTTTCTCTTGAACTTAAGCATCAAGTTAAACTCAGTTGTCTCAAAGAAATAAAAGAATGAGCGGACGGGCTTAAGTTTCACCTGGTGCAGTGCACCGCTGTGAAGAGAGAGAGAGAGAGAAAAAGGCTGGTTCAGGCAGCAGCCTGCTGATGTGCAAAAAACTCACTGTCTTTTCTTTAATCATAAAATGTACATGTGTACATGGTGACAATTTCCCGCTGTAATCTTGTAGCCTTGAGGTTTTGTGCACATGACCTTCCACACAATTGCAGCGCATGTCTGGCATTTTTAAGCTTTAAGGAAAGCAACAGAAGCAGCTCCATATTTGAACGATTAAATAACTGAGCTTCATTATTAGAGTCAGCATTTTCCAACATTTTTTATGTCACATAATCACTTATTGAACTGTTTAGTGTGCACGTCGGGCATCTTTATTAACAGAGAAAGCTGATGTGAATGCTATTAAACATCACACTGCCTTCGCATCATGGGTTAAAACCTGTTTGTTCTCAAATGGAAGAGAAGAAAGATGAGTGCGGACAGACAGATCGGTCGTCATTTTACAGTAGGATTATTACTTATAGAGTCAGTACACTTTATAGGGAAACGATGTCTATCAAGAACAGATTCTGAAGAGAAATGTGTATATATAGATTGTTGAAGATAGACGTGGTTTTGTGCAAAGGGGAAGCTGTATGTCTTTTTGCTGCAGTGGACAAATGTTTCCTTAAAACAGAACATGCAGGTTCTGTGGGTAAATTAGACCAAGGGCTTCGTAAGTCTTTGCAAATGGCAATTCTCAATGCCCATGTGCAGTTTCAGATTGACTGGGCAAAATACCGAGGACAAAAATGAATGCAGACAGACAGACTGACAGAGTTTTTGCCATTTTGTGGTCGGATGAAAATAGTCATCAGTTGCTCCAATACAAACTAGTTCAAAATGAGCTCAACTACAACCACCTCGAGCAGTAATATCCTGCTTTTTACTTCAATTCTTTATAATAATAAAACTATCATATATAGTCGTGTGACAGTCACAGGACATTTTCCTACGCTGAGTACATTTACTTCAAAAAATTTAAGAATATTTTTCTAACTATGCTTATATACCTTAGCTGAAGTTGTTTTAAGTAACTAAAGTAAGAATAAGAGTAATTTTACAGCAAAGTATTTGTAAAGTGTTTGTATTACTGAAGTATCTCAACACTTAATCGTGCCAAGTTTGACTGATTGGAGCTTTCAGAAAGTCTGACTTTCTCAGTCATTATTATGACTTGGATGGTTATGTAAACTGAAGGTAAGGCAGAAATGACGCAGACAGCTAAACGTGAGCCAAACCTTTGACGACTCAGATGGAACTCGTCATGAATTTGAGTAAACACAGTGAACTAAAAGATTCTTTCCTGCCTTGACTGATGCTGATGGGAAGTTCAAGTCAAGTTAAACAAAGAAAGAGCAGAAAACGTGCTGTTTGTCCTGCTTTATGCTAATGAAACGAAACAGAGATGAGGTAATTTTTTCTTTTCCGTTCTATTTTGGAGTTTACATCCCAGACATGTTTTTTCTTGTTTTTTTTTAAATTAGGTAACCCTGCTACCAGAATATCTCAGGTACAGTGTTTGAATAAATTACCACTGAAGATTGGATGACGTCTCGCAGCTAAATCCTGCTCTCACCTTCTTGTCGTAGACGTCCTGCCAGTCGATTGTGCCAAAGAAACTGTGTCGCATGATCTCCTTAGCGTCATCCGGTCCGCCGCCCAGCCTGTCAGAAAAGACAAGAAGAAGACGTCGAAGTCAGACATCAGAAGCTGCATGTACAAAGTCGCCATCAATGGAACCAGAATATCCACCTGCTACTGATCCTAAAATAAACTCGGCGGGGTGAATGAGTTCGCTTTCTGAAGCTGCAGTAGCCTCTTTTCTCCAGTTTCTTCATTAGAGACAGAAAATGCCCGAGGGATAATCAGAGTGGGAAATTAACAGCAGCCAGCAGGCAGCAGCCAGCAGCCAGTTCTGTCTACTAGCACTTTTGCTGAATACCAATTATCATAAAACGGTTTTGTTCTCTTCCTACAATCAAGCTGTTGAAACAGTGAAACTAGTGAAAAAGTGCATTCACACAGGACACTAGTGGATGCGTCTGAAAAATAAGTAACAGAACTCAGCAACTTTAATAGACCATATTCCAAATGGTTCTTTTTGTCTATTTTTTTCTGATTGTATTAAAACTTTGTGTTCAGACTAGTAAAAAAGTTTGTGCCTTGACATGTTTCTACTGCTGACTTCCTGCAACAGGCCATGACTGACAATGCATTTTTCTACACAGCTCAATGATAAACTGAGACGTGACCCATGTGATCTGTTCATATCTGTGCATGATTGCATGTGTCTAAATATGAGGCTGGGTCGTATAAACAGAGGGACATGCTGAGATTTTTCATTCTGGATGGGTTATGGATGAGGCATCTCATCAGGCATCAGAGGACCAGGAGCTTGAGTAAACTGAGGAGAAGGGTAATGTCATCGTTTAGCCTGATGTGCCCCCACCGTGCAGTACAAGATGAACAGCGCATGACTTGACGGATGGATCGATGAACATCTGTAACTGTTTTTTATACACATGATATCTCTGATAGTTTTGATAAAGTACAGGAAGGAGAACAAAGTAGCAACCATTTTCTTTCTTTTTTTTGTTTGAATCTTTATGTATTTATACATTTTACAAGGATTTCGGGGCATTTTGTGACTTTATCATAAGATTGTCAATAAAGAAATGACAGGAAATGAGGGGTGAGAGATGGGAAGGAAACATAGGTCCCTTACTTCACTGCAGCTGAGGATGTTGTGGTTCATGGGTCGGTGCCACTAAGCCCTCAGCCACCATGCAGCCCCTCATGATGTCTGATTTTATTAATTCAATACAATTTCATTGTAATTCACTGCTTAAAAACTCCAACGAGCAAAAACCTGAAGGAGCCGGGGAATAATATTTAGTGTAAATGAAAAGAAAAGTCCCAAAGAGGAACTTTTAACTGGTTATAAAGCAGACTAAATTTAATAGGGACAATTTGTTTTTCATAAGCATGATTGAGCTGCTGTTCTCCTTTTTACAATCTATGGTTGGAAGCAGGAGGAAATCATTCTTTAGATGATTTCAATACTTTATGTTTATGGACAAACTGGTTTTGTGAAAAGTGAGTGTTGTGTTCCCTTCACTCTCCTCCAAAACAAATGCTCACGCTACACAAGATCCTTACGGCAGGAAGCAGTACTGCTTCAGTCCACATGCAGCGTTACAATTAAGGCTGGGCGATAAAGGCTGAAAATTACATTGCTATATTTTTATTCTATATGTCAATAGAGAATAGCTGTATATTTACATCTCAATATTTTAAAATCTTCAGAGAAGCACTTTATTAATGCCAGAACTGGGAGACAGAATTGAACAAGTTCCCTCTCTGATGTGACAATATTGTAGGGATGACTATGGATACTTCCCAAAAATATTGACACTATTTCATTTTTGATCAATAATCATTACTTATGTAGATATAATGATTAAGTGGGTAAAGGCAAGTATTAAAACGAGCGGAAGTGTCTGAGAGGTTAAGAAAAGTACATCACTTTACTGTACCTTCTCTAATTTAAAATCAGAAAAACACAATTTATTCTACATCACGATATCCAATATCTAAGACGATAAATAGTCTCATATCTTGATAATGATATATCTTTATGTTGCACAGGCCCAGTTGTAATCACACAAAAAGAAACTTTCTCAGAAGGACTTTAATATTTATTGCTTGTACCACTGAGGTTTTCAAATGAACAGATGTGTTCAAAGTTACTTCTAGAAATAGTTAAAAATCTTGCATTGAAACCATATTCATGTTTTCTCGCTTGCAGTCTTCAATCCTTCATTGAACCAGACATCACTAGATTTCTGAGCCAGTTTCCACAACTAACACTCTTATCACCAAAACGTCATGTAACCACTTTGAAGTCTGTGTTATGTTGTCTGTGTGCTTGAGTGTCCTCGTGTCGTGTGTGCACTAGATAAAAGGGGCTGGGCGATTGGACGAGCCGAAATTTTGTTCAGTTTTTGACATTTTATTTTGCTAAATTAATTGTCCGCCTCTTTAAAAATTTCATTCAATAAATAAATAACCTGTAAGCACCAAAAATAGGAATGGGCAGAGTCTGTGGTTTTCTGTCATTTAAAAGGAGTTAAGGAGGAGCAGAGCTGACCAGCACAAAGAAATGCCGGTGTGATGCCAAGGTAATCACCCCTGACAGGAAGTGTGTGCCCTGGCTGCGGGGGTGTGCATGCAGTGAAGGTGAACCTTTGTTGCCATGCTTTGATTTCACCCAAGTAAATTAAAAATAACAACATGTGGGGCACTAAACTCATCGCTTTTGGTAGTGTTGTTCTTGCACACGTAACGTATGGCTCCTCTGTTGAAATAAATGCTTTTATTTACTGGCAGACCACCTGTGGAGCAGCTCTGTGTGCTAGTTGAGAGCAGTGCAGCTTTGCAACTTGCTCTGAGGTGCTGAGAGTAAAAACAATTAGATGTGAAGATTACATGCAAATAATTTGGCTGAGTCCAAAAACAGATACAACCTGACGCACAGCAGTTCGTATCCATAATTTTTCAAGCTCAGATCCATCTATTCTTTCCTGTATGCTCCTCAGTACAGGCAGGAAAAAGTGCTGTGGGCCTACATGATGGACACATTGAATCTCAGTGTATAAACAGAGATACCTACACAGTGCATAAGATGGCACACGGGCACACACCTGCGTAAATATATATTGGTAATCGCCTGTGGATGGGCTGATGGTGGCCAGTTGGAAAATTTTAACATATTGCCCAACCCTACCAGACACAAACAAAATATTTAAAAAAATTGCTGTCGAAAACTTTCTCTGCACAAATTAAGCCTTCTTTAAATGTTACGAAACCCCGAATGAACCTCATGTGTGTTTCTCCACATTATTTGTGGGTGTTTCTGCGTGTACCGTTTGTTGGGGTCCTTGATGAGCAGCCCTGACAGCAGCGACTTGGCGTCAGCTGACAGGGTTCGTGGGAACTTGATCTCCTCCATGAGGATTAGCTCAAACAGCTTCTCGTGGTCCTGGTTGTAGAACGGCAGGCGGCCGCACATCATCTCATACGTCACCACGCCCAAACCCCACCAGTCCACCGCTCGCCCATAGTCGTTGTCCTCCAGCACCTGATAACATAAAACTCTGGTCATTATTTCTCTTAAATTTACTCTTAAGGTTAGAAAACAGGAACATCTTTTTGCTGCAGTGTCTGAAGCCCAAAAGTTTCTAATAAATCTGCAGGGTCCAGCTCTTCATTGGGACCATATCCCACACTGACTGATGTGGTGTATTTTATACCCGATGACACACTGATACTGTAGTTTTTTAGTACCCGATTAGAAGGAGCTCATATAGCTTCCTGTAAGCCTTTCTGAAGAAGTAAGATCAGATGTTTCTGCTGGAGGTCCTTGACATTCAGGCACCATAAAGGTCAAGAAGGTGACTGGTGCTGGGCCTTTCGGGGGACTAATTGGGTAGATTACAGAGGGTTTTGTATTAGTTCTGATTTGGAAATTGGATAATATGGCAGGAGATAGCGAGGGGCCCTGAGGATATTGGATACATCCTGTGGAAATTGGTGGGGCCATCTGTCACGACCATCTATACGATGTTTAAGGGATGTGTGGCACCCTAATGTATAAAAGCTCCATTTTCTTTGTGGAAAGGCAGAAAGGCAGAAAACACTGAAGTGAGATGATCACTGGCTTCCTTTCTCCAGATGACTGCAGACATCTGTAATACCACTTGTTTGTACATTTGAATAAAGTCTTTTCTGTTGCTTCAAGTTGGCATGTGCAAAGTCAATTCTTCATCCCAAGACACTTTTTGAAGACCTCATTGGAAGTTAACTACATTGAGTTATAATGTGTATTGTGTAGGGGCAATATTAACCATTTTTAGATCAACCTGAAACCTCTAACAACCAACTGGTGCACATTTTCTGTCGAAACAAGCTATTTTTGACCCTGACATTTACTGTATGATATCCTCTTTCATATCCTGTTTGTGAAAAAATGACTTTCAAAATGTCCACCATGATCCACATTAAAAGAAGTGAAATTAACATTCTACTTTGTTATGAGAGAAACGTTGAAGTGACTTTACAGGAACTACATCTTTCTGTACTTCCACATTGGCTACAATGTTGAGCTGTTTGGTGAGAAACAGACAAACAGGGAATCTAAAACAAAGTTTCTACTTGGTTTCATCATACAGGAAAAAAATCACAGCAGGTTCGATCAACTCTAAAACGTAACAAAACCTACATGATCTCATTTTTAAAAAAATTGTGTATTTAAGGTGAACTCAAACCTCAGGAGCCAAGTACTCTGGTGTTCCACAGAAGGTCTTCATGGTGGCAGTGTCAGTGATGCCTTCTTTGCAGAGGCCAAAGTCGGTGATCTTGATGTGGCCGTCTTTGTCCAACATTAGGTTCTCCAGCTGATGAGAAGGATGAGAGAAATCATCAAATGTTTTTCTTCCTGTTTCGAGATGTTAAAAACTGTAAAATCACAGCTCGGGCGTCTAATTTTGGATATCCGTCAGAGCTCGGGCAGGAGCAGTTTACCTTCAGATCACGGTAGACGATCTTGGCAGAATGAAGGTAGTCTAGAGCAGAGACGATCTCTGCACCATAGAAACGAGTGCGGTCCTCCGAAAAAACTCTTTCTCTTGACAAATGGAAAAACAGCTGCCAAAAAATAAACATGGGTTCAAACACCTCTGACAAATTAAGCTGATAGATCCAGTAAACAGGAGCAGGGAGACAAGATCAAATAAAAACTTAAAACTCAAAACAACTGCAAGGGTCCATTTTTGTCAGTACGAGCTCTCTAGTCCTCCATACAAAAACTATTTCTCTCCCTTAAATTAAATGATTGTATTAAAATTAACTGTGTACCATTTTCAATAAATGGACAAATCCTTGATGCAAGAATTAAGATATTTTAAGCGTCGGACATCCCGGTGCTACAGCTCTTCCTATACAGCAGAATTTATGCTTCTGCATTGGCTGTACGGGGGAGCCTACTTCTTCAAGGGCATTTTCTTTCTGCGCACCATCATGTCTGCATTGCTCTGCATGCCACTGTGTTGACTTCTTGTCTTCATGCGTTTTTCATTACCGTAAAAAATGGCAAGTGCTGCTGAGCTGACAAACATGTAATATGAAATACTTTTACATCAGGAATTGCAACGCTGAAGGGAGATAAGACATTGGATCTGTTCAACAACTGAACTGCTTGAGGCAGAGGATGAATTGTGGAAATATGAATCTACAAAGTGGACCAATACCACTCGCTGCAAGGTGCAGTTACATTCCTGGGGTGGGGTACATCAAGCTGCGACGAGAGCATGCAGCTACGTGTAGGATTCAATGCAGAAGCATAAATCAGGCTTCAGACTTTAACCAGAAGGAGAGGAGTTGCAGCTTTCTGAATCACACCATGTTGCCTATCATCATTCTTCAATAATTCTTGAAATAACTTCTTTGTTGGAACCAAACAGAACATCTGCAGCCATGAAAAGCACTTTTTAAAAAGAGATTCAGTGATCTCTCACCTCTCCTCCGTTGACGTACTCCATTACAAAGCACAGCCGATCCTTAGTCTGGAACGAGTACTTCAGAGACTGCAACACAAAATATACATATTTTTTCATCTCAGCAGTGCTCAGCCATTTGTTTCAAACACATTATTTTTGAAGAACAGAAGCTTTGGTGTTTTTTTTTTTGGTGTTTTTTTTTTTACTGAACTGAAGATGGTGGCCACAGCCTCTCTGTTTAAAACTCAGGAAAGAGTAGGAGGTAGATTCATTCTGACACAGAATTCAAAATGTTTCATGCAATCGTCATGCTGATACTCACAGTCAGGAATGGATGCCGAGTGTTTTTTAATACTCTACTTTCTGTGAGTGTGTGAGCAACTTCATCCTGTGATAAAAAAAGAGAAGAGACAGAGGGATTCATCAGGAGACCAAAAACACCCGCCTGCACAAGTTTATTGCATTTCGTGCATATTAAAAACGTATAAAAAGGACTTTACAGACAACCAAACAAGCGGAAAAAAATAAAAGCTGGTAAACATTAAAAGGACCTTGGCTATGATGACTTCCTTCTTCAAGATCTTCATGGCATAGTAGGTGCCACTCGCCTTCTCCCTCACCAGAATGACTTTCCCAAAAGTGCCTTTGCCCAAAAGCTTCAGATAGTCAAAGTCATTCATTGTCTGGACAAAGAAAAAGGGACATTATGTGACGAAACCTGTTCTCCTCATTCAAAGTTTTTTGACGAGAGACAGCTGTACAGGCAGGAGCCACAGTTTGACTGGACTAAGATCAACTGTCACCTTTCGTTTGTAGTGGCTGATCGAGGTGTCCATCTCCTCCTCGTTGACGTTCTCGATCTGGGAGGTGGGGCTGCACAGGATGCCCTCCTCCTCCTGCTTGGCCAAAGACTCAGCTACCATCTGGATGGCCTCGGCCCACTCGTCCCTACAGGGCACGACGACAACAACAAGGTAAAATACCAGCAGGCAGCACATACATACACACGCACATACATATGAATTTCCTTCAGCAAACAGTTTACACACAAATTCATTCTGCTCACATTTCATGAATGAGACCTACAAAGCGTAGAAGTGGAGACAGGTTATGTGACAGTTACCTGAGTTGAGGTCGAAGTCGGTACGTTGCATGCAATGAAAACTTCCTAAAAACCAAAGATGAACTAATGTCGACCCCAAAGGCAAATCCAGACAAAAATATCTATGTCATTGTTGCTATGCCGTCAGCCAACCTGCTGCTTAGTTACCCAACCTGAAAAACAGTTTCAAGGATGCTATTAGCTCCTCTGCTGCTGAGGGGAGGGAAGCTAGCCCTTCCCTGTGCACCCACACACAGCTGTGCACACTGACAAGCACAGGAGGACAGGTTTCAACCGATCTCAGCTGTCAGAGAGGAAATACTCCTCCTGGCTCTACAGGACGGATACAGGTACGGTTTGATGTAAAGGTAAATAAAAAACGTACAGTTAACTACACTGTGCATCTTGAAGCACTACTTGTAAAATATGACTCCTTTAACTGTTTGTTAATGCCATCCAAATTTTTTGTACTATTGTAATTAATTATCAAAATATAACATCTTTAGTAGTTCATTTTGAAAGCTGTATCTGCCCCATTAGCCACATAATGTGCAACTCTTCAGCTTTTAGCTTTGATTCTGCTCTTTTAACAAGCTTGGTGCACTGAATATGCAGGTTATACATCGTGTCAGTGCTGTCATGCAGGCAGTCAAATCACAAGAAACACAAAATTTTTTGCTTTTTTAAAATTTTTACTTTTTTTTAACTAGCCCTCCTGAAACAGACTGCAGTGTCACGAATCTGTGACTACATGGACAGCAAAAAATAAGAAAATCTAATTAGAAACTAAAACTTATTTGCTCAGCTTCAATGTTACTGCCTGAACAAGTCAGAATTACATTTAACTTATCTTAACTGAAGTCACCTGAAGGCTAGTGAGATGTGACGGCCAATAACTGGAGCATTCCAAACCTGCAGACCTTCTCATGTGCATGTGAGGGAGAGGATGTTGTTATCAGAGACTTGCTCATAACAAACCATTGGGCATCAGGTAGCAAGTCATAACGTATACATTATATTGTGTTCTGGAACGAAACCCTTCAATACTTGGCGTCCAGCCTCAGCCCCACACCCCCGTTTCCTGTCTTTCTTCTCACTGTGTTGACAGACTTGTGCTGTATGAGGAGAATTTAACACAAAAACCCTCCAGTCTGGTTCAGGACCGACAGTGGCCAGATCTTTCATATCTGCTATCTGTTGTCAGTGAGTCGCCTTTCTCTTCTTTTTTCATTACAAGTTTTGCTAACACTTTATTTGGGTTAGGGCTGGGCAATATAAAGATATTATGGCATTATCAAGATAATAGTATTTTTATCGTCTCAGATATTAATATTGTTGTATCAGGATATGGAATAAAATGGTGGATTTTTTCTGATTTTGATGCTGACTGTGATGAAGACACAGTAGTGTCAAAATGTTAGTTTGTTTGCACCATTAAAGGCTTAAAATGTATCAGTGTCCTCCAGCCCCCCTGCCTTTTTGTGAAAATTGCTGTCCTAAAACTGAGAAGTACCTGAATCAGCTGCATTTAGCTGGAAGACGTGCAGAGAACCCTTTTTCACAGTTCTAATTGTTTTAACACTCTTACATTTTACCTTTTTTTAATATTTGCCCATTTAGTCATCATATCAACATTACTTATTACAGATCAAAAATGGAATTGTGTTCATATTTTTTTGAAAGTACCAATAGTCTTTCCTCTGACATTATCACATCAGAGAGGGAATTTGGTTAAAACAAAATTCAGCTCACACCCAGCAATGTGACTGTTTCACCCTTATAAGTTAACTATTCATTAAGCTTTGTTCAACATTCTCAAAATAGAATAAAATTCAGAAAATATTCTAAAAATGTTCAAGTAGTATTTAACAATGTGTTTACAAATATTCAACAAACAATTAGTTAACCAAATGATATGTTGTTGACATGTTACACATACTCTATAACTCTCTGTTTCTGATTAGAAGCTTCTTTTTTTTTCAAAATTAAAATAAATAAATAAATAGAAACTAATATTCAAATTCAAGAAACAGGAACTTTGCCCTTCTCCTTTTGTTATGGACACACATGTTATGGCATGGACACTCCAGCCACAAAGTCATGGTAAAGTCATTGTGTGCATGAGATTATCTTCGTAGGA
>JAQLOL010000019.1:11805396-11821162 GCA_029783665.1 Naso thynnoides
TCCCCCCCCCCCCCCCCCCCCCCAGTTAGTTTGATGTTCTGTTCCAGTTTTTTTTCATTTAGGGTGCTGATCTTGGACTATTAGTCAGCTGACAGCTCTTTCCTGCTTTTGAACTCTCTTTATTACAGCAACCTTTTAATTAAGAAGGCTGGTAATATGTCTTTCATTAATACCCCTGAAAAAAGAGCAGCCAGTTATTTTCCTAGATACTTTAGGATTTGTTATTGAGCTGATTATTCTTATTTCTGCCTGTATTATATCAAGCTTGATAAACGAGGAGGAGGAGGAGGAGGAGGCTGGAGCCTCACCTCTCATCAGGAGTGTCGACGTGAAAGGTCCTCTCAATGACAGTGGTCCACTGCAGACAGCGGATGATGAAGGTGTTTGGCTTGGGCCGCTCTGTTTTCATCAGCTGACATTCTGGAGGGCACACAAAGATCGATGTACAGTGTTACACAGATATTTGTTTTTAGCGTTTGAAATATGAGACAAAGGCCTTTGTTGGTGTCTCACTTGCTACAGAGAAGTTGTTGAGCGGGTACGCCAGGTCAGAGTCCTGTGGTTTGTCTTTATAGCCGATGAAAGAGCCGTCTGTCTTCAGCAGAAAGTAGCGCGGTCGCCAGTTCTTGATGTACTCACCTGCAGGAGGCAAAAAAAAAAAAAAAAACTCGACAGGTTACATCCTGCAACATTCAAATGTGTTTAGACGAGTTCAGTTCTTTGAATGATTATGCAAAAAGTTGGAAGTTAAATATTTTTGTGGTATTTCTATTGTGAGTAATTGAAAATTCCAAGTCAGGACCGGCTGAGAAAATGGACAACATTGGCCTTCATGCAGTCATGTCTGTCTGTCTTAAAGGCTCACCTGGGGAGGTCTGTGAGACTGTGTAAGAAACACCAGTCCTTTGTTACAGCATGTTTAAGAAGCGCAACAATTAATCCAAATGATGCAGACAGAAATGACTGCACAAAGGCTTCAGATGGTTTACACTAAACAGAGAAATATAAAAGCAACCTCATATGTTTTATTCTTTATTATCATCAGCCTTTTAATTTCTCTAATTTTAGATTTACAGCAAACATCAGCTGACAAAGTCATTTAAACATCTGCGCTACTTTGGTGAAGAATGAATCTTTTTATGAGAAAAACTGCATAAACACGGCGCTTTTTCTTATTCAGCAGCCATGAAGTGTTGGTTTCCTGTTGTTTTGACTCATCAATTTGTGACACAATTACAACAAATGCTGGGATACATAAATATGTCGCGCTGAGATGTTGACACTTGACAGAGTCATTATAGCACTGCAGCTAATGCATAACACAGCGTTGGAACCTACAGTGTGTCACCATTAGCGATCAGCGACTGAACTGAACTGCCTCTGCATACATCTATCCGACAAATCAAACGCTGACAGAACTATTCTCACACGTCTGATGACTCACAGCTTCAGAACAACAGTGTGAAGACGATGACAAGGACAGAAATGGGATAAATTCAGAAAACTCAGTCAGTTCCTTTAAAAGCTGATGAGCGGCAGAGAAAGGAAACAGAAGAGGATAACTTGCTGCAAGGCAACTCAAGGTCACTAAATCATCTGACCTGCAAGTAAACTCGGAAGTCGGGGCTGCAAGCGTTACACTGTGACGTGGTGCTATCGTATTTTTACACAATATCTTGTGTAAAAATGTGTACATCTTGTGATGGCTGATGACAAGTCACACAGTGCTTCACAGAGGAAATACTACAGTAAGGAATTTGTAAATAATATGGTATTTGTAACGTGAGTCCATTTTTCCCTCTTTGGAGTGAGCTGTCAAAACGCTTTCGGAAATTCGTATTCCCATATATCTGTTGCAAATTTGTACTGCTGCTGGTGTGAAGAATTTTGATCCAAATATTTTGCATTCGAGCAATTTATTTGTTACGCACCCAGTGTGTGAAGGCCTTTAGACTTTGATGATGCACTCAATATGTTTCAGTAGAAATACTGAATGTAAACTGAAAATTTTGGTTACCAAACTCCACAAGGTACCTATAAATGGTGACCAAAGACACATAAGTGTCACTTGCAGCTCAAGTGGCGGGACAGTTCAGCAAATGAATATAAAGTTGGCGGTTCGAGACCAACCTCCTCCGGACCAAATGTTAAAGTGTCCTCAAGCAAGAAATTTCTCCCAATGTGTAAGGAGAAAAACTATAGCTTCAACAAAACAACAACAACCAAAAAACTTGTAGGCTGAGAAGTCCAGCCCCTCTTGTTCTCCTGTCATCCCATTGACCTTTTACTTTGACTGATTCACCATTGATTTTCGGTTTAAATTGATTTCTCTGTGTTTTGTCTAGCCCAACATCCTGTTCAACAGGAAATACATCATATTAAAGATGTAAGGATGCAATTTCAATAGGTCTTTCACGATCCCTCTGGTCTCTCCTTTTTGTTGCATAGTTCAAATCATTGCACTTTACATCCATTTAAACAACATTTAAGCAAATGAAACAGGATGAACAATTAAGTTTCTCCACTAAAATAAGAACCATGGTGTAGCTCCTTGTTCAGACTAGGGCCCAACGTGCCCAATATGAGATTTTTGGTGCCAGTGCTGATACCAAAAATTGGGAGTAAGAAAATTCTGATATTCGATATATATCGGCTGATATTGTACAAATACAATATCCACTGAATGTGGTTATTGTACTTGTGACAGAGATATGTCATGGAGGCAGGATATCTTATATCTTAAACTTTATTCAAGTGCACTAGAGAGAAAACATGACACCTTTAAGTTATTAAATAATGAGCCGCAAACTATGTAATTACACCATTTAAAATCACTTGACTGAGCTTTTTTCCCGGCCTTACTAATAGTTTTAATATCAGCAAATATCGGTGAACCATATGCCAATACTGATATATCTGCAAAGGCCCAATAACTGCCGATAATATCGGCCAAGCAATGCATCGGTCAAACCCTAGTTCAGACCTCTTTGTTTCTCAAATTTCTCAAAAAATTTAGCTTAAATGCTGCAGTTTCCGAACTGCTCTGAACTGTTAATGAACTTTGAGTTTTGATCTTCAACAGCCCAGAGAAGCTTGGGGGAGTTTCTCTGAGAGGGCTGTTAAGACTGCATTATAAGAGCACACAGAGGTGCAATAAACAATTCAGGGACTTGTGGGGGCCGGAGAGGAAGGAACCAGAATGTTAGGTCATCCTCTGTGTGCTCATAGTGCCACAGAGAAACTTCCTCCTCCAGCCTGCCAACCAACAGCCCCGAACTCAGACCAGACAAACACACCTCCAGCGCACACACACACACACACACACACGCTAAAATCACTGTGGGAAATAACACAGCAGCCAAGTGCAGCTCAGACTGGGATGTAGGGCTGCAAAAGCCTGCCTTCTCCACTCAGCGTCTGGCAGGTAAACAACCATTGTTTGGAGGTGCTGTTCTTCAAACTGGCAGAGTGGCTTAGGCCATGTCCACATTGAGCCACACAAAAACACATTTTTCTGACTGAGGCCAGTGTATTCATCAACCAAGACCTGTGGATGTCCTAAGTGTCCCTAGCAGTGAGTTTCTCTAAAAAAAAAAACGCTGGCTTGTTTGTTGTGTGGACCAGAAAAACAAAGCTCCATCATTATTACATCAGCCTGGTCACATACCTTCACAAACAACAGATAGGATTAATCAATAATCCGAATTTATGCTTCTGTTTTCATACAACATCATAAGTTGTAGTAATTAATCAATAAATAATTAGTTATATTTTTACTGTAAGTGAATGACAATAAATGAAAGATGCAGCGGAACAGATTTTAGTGGTTTACTGTTGTTTGGCATTTCAGTGGGAACAAAACTTTTCAGCTGTGTTTCACTTGACATTACATGCTCATTCTATGATGTTTGAAAATATGCAGTGTATTCACTTTGACATATGAGATGTTCTGATAGCAATTTTTCCTTCCATTACTGATTTTGATACATATACTTTATTGTTTGGGATGTAAAAAATATAGATGACATAAAAATTATGATTTTTCACAGCTGTAAACTATTCACCTTGTATGGATGTTATGCTATAGATGTGCTTAAACTCATAAAAGTCTCTTGCTGTTCATGAATACTGGCTAATTTTGCGGTAAACTATGTGTTAAGTTACCTGCAAGTTTATGGGATGCTCATAGGACAGAGCAGTGTCCTGTTTTTAATAAGTAAATTATATGTTATCAAATTGGCGCAAATGTACTAGCCAACACCTAATCTGACATTTAAGGCATTATGACGGGCATTTCCGATACTAGTAGTTGTATGAAAGTGGTTTTGTTACAAGGGTTCATATGTTCAACAAACCATGAAAACTCACTGGTTTGGAAAAAGGAAATGCACATCAAATGATATGTGATCAAATTAAAATGACAACAAACAATCAATTGTAACAGAATTTTCACGGTCACGTCTGTCAAAATGAAAGATGAGAAAGTGCAACACAGTCTCTGAGCTCAAAAGTTACTGTAAATTCAAACTAAAATAATTTTTTATACATTTGCCATGTCCTCAAGATTACCGTTCTCACAGAAATACCCTGAAACATATTAATTCGAGTCCATAACCTTAAAAAAAACAAACCTGAAACTACAAAAGGTTAAAACAAAGGGATGTGAAAGCAACACCACCCGTCGACCCATGCAGCCCGAGCAGTTCAATTTGCCTGCATCATTTTCAAGTTTATAATTTCCTCTATCTTTTAGGTTAAACCAGGACTTCCACCTCTTGTGTCGGCGTCTGACACATTCTAACTGAAAAACCTCGAAAAACTCTTTAAACCCACATAATTGACACAGTAGTGCAAGATCATTTTGCATTGAGGACGACAAATTTAAGCAAAAGATGACAGGTTTGCAGGTCTGTAAAAAGGAAACGGGAAAGGTGTAGTTGAAGACAGTGTGTATATCATTCTCTATAGAATGAGTGTGGTATGGAATAGGGAAACAGTTAACATAAAAAGCTAGTTCTCAAATTAATTTATTTGTTGACACGTAAACTCTTTTCAGTGTCATCCTGCAACGTTACAGTCTCAGGTTCAAATCCCTCTGCAGCTACTGTGTTAATCTGGTTTCAGATGTCCTGGAGCAAAACACAAATCTCCACCTGAACACTAAATGAATGAGTCAGCTAAAACGTTTCAAATTAAAAATGGAAAGCTGAAGAGGAACAGAGAACACCCGCCATGTTTGGCTGAAAATATTCTTTTTCCAACCTACTTACAGACAACTCTAAAGCCACGCCAGACGCAGAAACACAAAGATAAATAAATTCATTCAAACAAGCACAAACAGACAGGACCAGAACACATCTGCCATGTTTCAATCCTACTGTCAGGTTTGCAAGAAATCCCCATCCTGGACAAAAAAATACAGAAAGAAGAAGTGACGTCCGAGAACAGCTTAATACTGACAGTTTTGTTCTGTCCGACACTGTTGACTACTTTCACACTTTCATCGGAGGAAAAGGTAAAGAAAAGCACTTTGTAACAGGACTGAACATTCCTGGTCAAAATGACTAAACCTGACTGTTAATGATGGTAATTTTTGCTATCAAGACTTCAAGTTTAAGTTAACTGTGTGATTTACATTACATTCCGAAACAGAGTTAGTAATTGAAATAAAATTTAGTAAATGTATTAGTTGCGTGATTAACAGATTTGTTGATTATTAAACATTTTATTTTCTGTTCCTAAATAAAAGGAATTGCTGTCTTTAGGGGTGCAACGATACATCCACTTTATCGGAACATCGATGTATATTTCTATGATCAAACTACATCAATTAAACATCATTACACATCAGTTTGTCCCTCTAAAGTGACCTAAAGTGATCTAAAGTCTTTTTTTAAAGCAAAAATCAAAGAATTTAATAATATTATATTTTCTTAGTTGATCCCCTTGGGGAAATTCATCCTCTTCATTTAACCCATCCTATTCGTAGTTAACCTTAACTACACATGCAAGGAGCAGTGGGCGTCTTGCACCTCGTGTTGAGCACGTCAAATGTTGTTATGTGGATGCTTTTCGCACTTATAATGGTAAACAGTTGTAAACATGAGTCCAGTTCATTCTCCGACGTTCTGGACATGCGTTCTGTGTCAGCAGTGTCACTTCAGATAATGGCCGATCATGGCAGGGAAGCACCAGGAGAACGAGAGATTTTCAGTCGGTGTTTGCAGTCCACACAGATTGAATAGAAGCCTTCCATGTTTCACCTCCTCCACCACTGCAGACAAATAGGAATTTTGCTTTCTTCTATTTTTTTTTTTTTTTCTTTCTTCTATTTTTAGCAAAAAAAAAAAATCAATTTTTAGTCATGGAATTGTATCTTATTGCTATAAAAGAGCACATATCGTTCTTGTATCGTATCACCAACCATCATAACACCGTACGCCCCTAGCTGTCTTACTTTTTGTCTCGTTATTTTGGGCTTGGCAACAAAAATCATGATTTTTTTTCACCATTTCATAACATTTTAGAAGCTAAACAGTTGAATAGAAGAATTGTTAGCTGCAGCCCTTATTATTTCACACCCAGTCACCAATCTCACCTTGGTTTTGACCAAGTCTTACTTTTTCATCACAAACAGCAGCTGCTCTGCTGTCAGCTGGTTGTCAGTCCCCCCCGCCACAAGATACAAAAGTTCCTCTCCAGACACGTTTAAAGTACCGCTATGTAAAAGTACTCTTCTATGAATGATATTTTGTTGTCATTGTTTTCCTGTTCACACATCCTCTTCATTATTATTCGTGCAATAATGTGGTATTTTTTTGCAGATTTCATTTTTCAGAATTAAGAAAAGAGACACTTATGGATAAGGCTTAAGTCTCATTCCATATTTTTCTTATTGTTACAAAATCAAACAAAAAGACTAAACTCGAGAATGTGTTATTCTGTCTCTTAATACTCAAGAAATACATAACCTGTCTCTGGCACACAAATCCTTCTGATGTCATAAATCTTTAAAAACATCTCGCAAAGTAAAGTTTCTTCTTTAATAGTGATTTCATTTAAGTCAATTCAGTGCTTTAGAACGGACCATTGTCATTTTTAACGTTATGCAAACAGCAGAAATTGTGCTTTTGTTGTGGACTATTTTTAGCGGCGGATTAGTTCACATTTGGTGCTTTAGTGAGTATTTGGGGCAGCAGGACGGTGTGTGTGGGATTGAGTCAAAATATACTACACAGTGTGTGTTCATGGCAATGAATGAACATGTCAGCTTGTGCAACATTATGGTTCACTGATGTGTTTTTAATAGTTTTTTTGACAACAATGGAGCTCTATAGCTTAGAGAAAGAAGACATGCCAAGGTGTGTTTACACAGGAAGCGATTTTGCAAAACTGCGCAACAAGCAATTTCACGCATACACATGGAAATCACACAATGCAGTGTCCACTGCATGTATCGCCTCATCATGTAAGTGAAAATTATTGATCTTTTCTGGGGGATTCACGTGACGCTGTGTCGCAACAACCAATCAGCAATGAGATTCTCTCGACATCACTGACATCTCAACATCCTGACGTCAGAGCACTGAATCAGATATTCCAGTGAAAAATACTGTGTGCGAATACACGGAGCAGTTCAACACGACCGTATACACCGCAGGATGATGTCATGAACACAGACAAAAGATGCTGTTAAGTTTTTCAGCATTTTTCACAGCATCTGGGACTTCCACAACTGATACAGTGCAGCAATAAATGTATATGACATAAAATGGCAAGTCCCCTCCTCCTCTGAATGGGCTAATATTAGTGGGCTGTGTGTTTTCCCCTCATTCGTACAAATGAGGTGATTGAACACAGTATAATCCAGTGAAATAACGCAATACGTTACTGGCATTACTCACAATATCGTGTTCATCCCTTTCTGTCTGAACACACCTGCAGACAGAATACTTGCCAGATCCATTGCCTTTTGGTTACGTCTAATTCAGCAGATCGTCACAACAGTTTGATGCAATCGGAACTTCTATAGATGAAAATGTGAACCCTCCTCACCTCTTTTCTGGACCCAGCCTTCCTTGACGACGTTCTGGTCGCTCATGGTGGCTTCTCCTCGTCACCAGTTCTCCCAGTGTGGTGACGGTGAAGGGACAGTCGTTGGGGGGTCGTGGGACAGTTTGTTTGGCTGAAGCTCAGTCAGCCCTTCGTCTGACCGCTTGACCTCCAACCTCCTACCTCCAACCCACCTGTCTGTCAACTTGTTTCCCACTGGGACGTACGAGTCTTGAGTGTCTCTCTGTCTTTCTCTCTTTCCCACAATCACTTTCTCTTTCCTCCCCCCGTGGATCAAACCTGACCTTCTCTTGCTGTCTTCTGCCTCTCTCTCTTCCTAGTCTTACTCACCTCTTTTAATTTTTCACTCCCCTCTTTCTCTCCTTCCCTCCTTCTAGCTCTTTGTTCACAGTTTTTCTCCCTGCCTCGTTTTCTCAAACTTTTTCTCCTTCTTCTTCCTCTACGTTCAGGCACTCCAGCGGTGAGTCAGCCTGGAAGGAAACGGAGGCAGAGAAAGAAGGGAGAAAAAACACACACAGAGCAGGTCAGTGGATAGGTTCGCTCACACAGCAAACACAGCAGGCTGCCACTTATTGTTCAGAGCCTTAACACACTTCCCGCCTCCCTGCCCCTTTCTCTCCTTCCTCATTTTCCTTGCCCCCTCACACCATTCAACCCCTCACATCATCTCCTCTTCCTCCCGTGTCTTTGTTTTCTCCTTTCTCCTTCTCTTCTTTCGTCTTCCTTCCTTCTCTCCATCATTCTTTGCCCAACTTTTTCCTTGCCCTTTCCTTTCTTTCTTTGTTCTATCCCTTCTTCATTCACTTGTCTCCCGCCCTTTTCCTTCTCTCATTTTAAGCAACATTTGTTGGTTCTGGCCTTTTTATTGTTATGTATAATTGTAAATTTAATCAACTTGGGATTTAAACTGTTGTTCAGACAGGTAAGGCAATTTGAAGATGCCACTTTTGGCATTAAGAAGTCATTATGGGTATTTTCTCTGCTCCCAGCATACTAGAGATTATATTTTCAACATTTAAAAATTATCCCTAAGTGGACAGAAGGAAAAAAACAACAACAAAATCACAAAAACAACAACAACAACAAAACATGATACCCATCACCCATGTCATCATATTTACAACAAGCAAGTAGTGATATTTTTGTTCCATTAAAGGAATATTGCAAAATTTTTGACCAAGCCTCATTTTCAGCTTCTCTAGTCCTGTTCCTATTAATAGAAACCCTTTTCAGCTCATTTGATGCAATACGGAGTTTGGACAGATCGTTGTTTCACCTTGAGTGCTAAAGCTAGCACAAGTCAGTGGATCCAGTAGCATTATCCACCAAACTCTCATTAAACACTCAAAGCAAGGCTAATATGACGACAGTCTATTGAGGCGAATTCGAGTGTTTGTATCATAATTTAAGCAGTCAAAGTAGGGCTAAACTTCTTTAATTTGTGGCTCTGGTTAGCATTAACAGCAACAGGAAGCTGCAGAAGTATTTACCTCCTGTTGCTATTAAGCCACATATGAAAGAAATTCAGCCATAGTTCGACTTCCACAACTATTTTATGAACACTCAAATTCACCTCAGTAGACTGTTGTAGTATTAGACTTGCTTTGGTTAACTGTGGAGTGTTTAATTGGAGTTTGGTAGTGGCTTCTGTTGAATGCTACCAGGTCCACTAACCTGTGTGAGCATTTGCATTTGTGGCAAAACAACGAGCCATCCAAACTCCACACTGCATCAAATGAGCTGAAAATGGTCTCTATCAATAGGAATAGGAGAAGTCGAGAATGGGGCTCTAGGTCAAAAATTTGGGAATATCCCTTTAATGAAAACCGATGCAATACTAGCATGAGCAATAAAGAGCCCATGTAAGCCTTGCTAATGTATCTGCAATTTGCAATTGACAAACATTAATAAAACGCCATACAGCCACAATTTACAACATTCATGTATGCAGAGCTCTATCATTACTTTCGAAAAAAATAAATAAATAAAAAGGCTCCTGATCAGCATTTAAATTAGAAATGACCCTGATTCAAATTACACTGATGGGGGAATCCTCCCCTCATCCTTATCCTCCTCATCTGCTGTCACACAGTACCTGATTTCGCTGCTCCCGTCTCTTACTCCCTTTTCGTTCTTCTCCCTTCTTCCAAATCACTTCATCTGTCTCCCTCTCAGTTTCTCTCTTTCTTATTTCTATTTTCTCTCTAAACTTGTCTGTCAGTTTGCCACACAGCACAAGTTGATTGGTGAGCAGCAGGCGGACATTGATAGCAACATCTGAACTCCTAATACACCTCTGTTTTAGAGTAGCTGCACTTCTCATACGTTTGTCGACAAATTACAGTTCTCCTACATAACCCTACTGTGATCACATAGTTATGAAAGATCACGTCTTATAACCAGTGACTCTGTAATTTATGTACAGACACCAGAACTGTTTGGTAAAGCTTTATAACGCAGAGACAGGCAGACTTATCCAATCAAGCAGCAGCTGGTACGTATGAGATACATATCCAAGATTTCATAGTTCATATTATTATTTGTCTAGCATCTACATCAAAAAGGGAATATGAAATCAATCTTTTTTTTAATGGACCTGAGTATGGAAACCACTGTTATCCCAGAAAACAACAGCAAAATGGTAAGTATGTTATGATATTATCCTAACATTTGTCCCTGAGTGTGTAGCTGAACATAACCACACACTTCTTTATAGGAGAAGCAACAGAGGTAAACTCACAGTTTCCTTTGTAATTAGCAGGCTTTGTGCCTAACCAATGAGTTACGAGATGAATCACATACATGTTCTTTTTAGGTCTCCTTTAAAAGTGTTTTTTCACTTACTGAATATAGTTTATATTATAATCCTTTGTTCCATTTTCTAGCCTAAACACTTTGAAACACTTCATATCTCCATATTAATAAACTTGCTTGGGGTTGTGGGGAAGCACACATTACCATGATTTTAGATGTCTTGGATTGAACGTGTCAGTCTTCAGTTTTTGTTTCAATTAATGGCCATTTTACACTGAAACGATGACACGTGCGAATTGCTGCCTTTAAGTTAAATATGAGGATACTACTACATCTTCACAGTCATTAAACATCTATTGCTGTCCAATATGGCTAGGCAACATTGATTAAATAATTTAAATGTATTAAAAAGAGATCATTTTATATTGATATCACAATATGGCATATGTTTGCAAAAAGGTCCAAAACTATTAAATATGTTCCACTGCAGTGCATTACATGGAACTGAAGAGGTTTTATACACAGCTTTTTGGAAATCATTCCTTTGGATTAGTCATCAAATCTGTGAACATTAACACTTAAAGGGATAGTTCACCCATAAGTGAAAATTCAGTCATTTTCACAGCTCATGCCGATGGAAGGTAAGGTGAAGTTTTTCAGTTTACAAAACACTGCTGCAGTTTCACAAGAAAAAGGCATTGCAATAGTCTCATAAACAACTGCAGTGAATGGTGACTTGGATTAAAAAAAAAACATAATAAAACCATAAAAACCGTACTACGCATCGGAGAAAAATCCAAGTCTCCTGAAGTCCTGACATGCCAAGTTGTTTTGACAAACGTCACTGATGCCATTTTTTTTTAACCTCACTGCTCTCTGTAACCTGTAGCCTCTGATATGGAAGCTGTGGATGAGCTTCACACACTGTCTAAGGCTCACATGAGGGTGCGAGATGAGATCAACGAGAGAGCTCACAGTATCTGCAGACCTGTGTTTACCTGCTACCTGAAGTCTGGTGCCAGCAGCATGGGCACCAGTCTTGCCCTCCAACTGATCGAGCAGATATGTGAGCTCTACTTCGGAGCTTCAGAGGGTTTGTGTGCGTGTGTGGAGGTGAATGCAGCTCCCATCTCAGGAGCTACAGGCTACAGTGAACAGTGAGGCTAAAAACATGGCGTCAGTGACATTTTTCAAAACAACTTGTCATTGTCAGGCTTCAGAACACTTGGATTACTTAAGACGAGCAGTATGGAGACATTTTCTGGTTTTATTATGTTTTTTAATCTGTTTGAGTCCAGGTCACCATTCACTACAACTGTTTGGCCGAATACTGCAGCACCTTTTACGTGTGAAACAAAAAACTTCCACTTAACTAGAAAGCCTCACTGGACCTTCCATTGGCATGAGGGTGAGGAGATAATGACTAAATTTTCTTTTTCGGGTGAATGATCCCTTTAAGATCATTTCGCACCGACGATTTCTGCCAAAAATCAAAAAACAGTCAAATATATTCAGCCTGCCCAACTTCCTGAAGAAGTGATAATTAGGAATACAGTAAAACCATCACAATACATTGGATTGTACAACATAATTATTCTAATGTACTTCTACTCCTTGTATTTATCACTTTGAAGTTTCTCTATTTGAAGGGTGCTATATAAATGCCGGGCAGTGGGCATACGAATTTTAAGGGAAATGATTTCCAGCTCCACAGAGCATGATGATTCATAAATTATTTTACGGTAATATTGTTAATTTTAATTGCAATATTGTAAATTGCTAGTATAAGGTTATTTATCATTAGATAGGGTACAAGCTTTTCAACTCATATTTCACAAGGAATGCAATAATGAACAGTGATTTCCCTATCTGAGTCTGAGTCAAATGGATTTTTTTCCTACAGCATCTCAACATCTCATGATTAATGTTAGCCTTCCTGTACAACTCAGCACACTATGGGTAATCATCGCATTTCTAATGATGAATATTAGTCGCAACTGAACATTTTGGCACCAAGAGTAAAAACACAAGATGCTGAATATGTTCTGGTGGTATATAGGCCATTTTCCTTCCATGCACAGCGCACACGTACGACATCAATGGGAAAATCCATGCCTGCAAAACAAATGTGAGCCCTCCAATGACAACAAAAACAATGGCTGACAGGAGCAGCCGCTGTATATTTCAGAAGCCGGTTCACAGTTGCGGCCCTCAGTACCACAAACACCCCCTGTCTCTGATTTATTGGCCATGGCTGGTTCCTGCATCGCACACAAACAAACAAATACTGAAACAACAGCTTTTGTTTCAAGGGCGTGTGGTGTCATTATCTGTTACATAACAACATCCGCTTGGCGAGCTCCATTATATTTTAATGGGTGAGACGCGAATAAATGTCTGGCAGTGACTCTTGAACCGACTAGTCACTGTTAATGACGATAAAATTGTTGGCTCCCGATGTGGAACGGCAGGATCGGGCAGACGGTTGTGTAAAACCAGGCTAGCCAGTGATGGCTCGGCTGGAGGATGCGAACTAGCCAGGGATGCTAGCGGGGGGTGATGCTACTGCTAATGTTAGCCGGCTAACTAGCTGGATGCTTGGCTGGGAGGCTGGCTAGCGTAGCAAGCTGGCTAACAACTGACAGTCACCGGCGGGCGATGGAGTCGTTTGACATGATGTTATTTTCATCTCTCGGTTGACACAGCTGCGCGGATTATTGGTCGTTTTATGTATTGATTCCCGACAGAGGCGCGACGCTGTGTTTTTGAAGGGATGGGAGACCGGGGAGGAGGAGGGGGAGGAGCAGAGGGGGGACGGGGAGGTTGGGGTGTCGTTCATCACGGAGATGGGCCGAGGCCAGACGGACGGTAACGTTACCGTTATCATTAGTAGCCCTCCCCTCCCTTCTGCAGCAGCAGCATCCCGACGCCGCATCCCTCCCAGACTGGCGAATGACGAAGCAGCAGCAGCAGCAGCAGCCCGCTAACAGCAGTTAGCTAGCATGCTAACCTCCGCTCCCACCCGCTCTGGGCTCGAGACAAACCCGCTCCCCGTGCCCCCAAAACGACGACCCCAGCCCCTGCTTCCCCTTATCGTCCTCCTCCTCATGCTACAAACAATTCCCACTTCCACCCACAACACGTTATCGCATATTATAATAATTATTTTACCTGGTAGTCGAAGAATGATAGGGATGCCCCCCCTCCTCCACCCCCTCCTCTATGGGCACTGGAGCATCCAACGGAGTAACGTTAACGTCCCTCAGCGGTGAAAACAGGAGAAAGACAGCGATGGATCCATAGCCGCTGGTACCGTGTCCAGACCGTGGAAGCCGAAAAGAGGAGGGTTTTTTGAGTCCCAGACAGACAGGGACTGCGGCGGCGGACAGACACACGGACAGACAGACAGACCCGCTCGTCTCCTGCTCCCTCCGCAGCTCCGCCAGGAAACCTCGGCTCCGAGTCGGCACGTCACGTTCAGCCAGATCTGACTGGGAGGACTCCTGCTGCATTCAGGGACTGTCAGTAATGTGGAGGTTCCTGCCGTCACTGACACAGCCAGCTGGAAAATGTGACAAAACCTGAGGATTTATGGCACCTTGCCCTTGTCTTTACACTGAGGACACTGAAGTATACAGTACATACAACCCCCAATACTCAACTAAACAGTAACCATGGACGTCTCTATTGAAACTCTAGCTAAATCTTACTGTCAATTAATCTGACAATTATTTTCTCAAGTAATCGATTGCTTGTTTAGTATGGAACTGCCTACGCACTACTCTCAAACCCACTTGCATTTACTTGTCTGAACTACGTATTCAATTTACCCTCATAGTACAAAGAATAACAGCAGGTATTCTTATTTGAGGAACTGGGAACAGAGAATGTTGTGCACTAACTGCATGAAATGATAGTTGCCCATAAAACAAAGGTTGCAGAAAAAACCTGAGGCTATTTGAAATGGTTTCATTTTTATAAAGTTCCTGGGATTTCTGTTGCAAATTATGAAAAGCTCTGTCAAACTCACTTCATCATTGTGAAATGCATGTACCATCTGCATTTCTAAGGTGCTAAAATGGCTAAATCTACATATAATGTTGTTTGTCTGAATTCTAACTTTACTGTGTAGCGATAAACAAATCAGAGAATTTAGATTAGTTTTATTATTGTGTCATGCATAAACAATACCCAGCCCAAAGCAGGCTTAGCCTTCAAGACACCATCATTAAAACAAAGAGACCAGAAACCAAAGAAACTCAACAAAAAGTAATAGTAACGAAATAAACCATCCTGACATTTCTTTCCTGCTTTGGAACAAAAGTGGCCAGCTAATGCACATCAAAAGTAAACAACCATTCTCTCCTGTCATCATCAGAGCTCCAATAAATGTAGAAAAGCATGAACCAGAATAAAATATCTAGAGTAGATTTCCAAAACTATGTCGGAAGGACACAGGACCTTCTAATTTAAAATAGTGAACAAAATTACATTTCAGTCTCCCAGAGCCAAAGGTGATTTGTGTCAGTACACTGACATTACAAAACCCAGAGAAATCATTTTACGATGATATGGAGAGAAGCAATGTAATCTGAGAAGCTAAAAATTTTGCCTTAAAGCTGACTGGAAAAATTCAGTGAATTCAAAAAATAATTCCAAATAACATTCATGCAATCGATGCATTGGCTTATCATTAGATCTCTGTATTTTGATGTCTTGAGGGACAAATTATCACTTGTCTAGATTTACTCCTCATACAGGAAATTATCACTTTACGGCGAGTACGTGAATGCATCATCTGTCTCCTCATGGCATCCAGGGCTTTTGTTGGTCCCTCCAGCTTTTGTTCTCTCTCTCTCTCTCTATCTCTCTCTCTCTCTCTCTCTCTCTCTCTCTCTACTTATGTGTTCACCTTCAGTTCAGATATAATTCACGTGCC
>JAQLOL010000019.1:11838219-11853024 GCA_029783665.1 Naso thynnoides
TAGAGAGAGAGAGAGAGAGAGAGAGAGAGAGAGAGAGTCCTGAGAGTCCTGTCTTAATCCCTTACCTTAGTTCTGTGCAATACCCCTCAGGCCAAATTTGCCCTGGTTGTGAGTATTGTTATGATTGTCTCAGGGAGAGCGTCACCCAGTTTAAAGTAGGATGGATCTTGCTTGTTTTGTTTAAAAGCAGTTGTCATAAATACATATGACATGTATTTTACAAAATGGAATCAATGTGACATGTCAAATTTATTTATGACAACTGCTTTTAAACAAAACAAGCAAGATCCAACCTACTTTGTATAGGCGTTACATAAGCTAGCACAAACATTGTATTTTATGCCTGTGTTTGCTGTCAGTAAGAGTGTGCATAATCAGGGTTAGGGAGGTTACTTTGGAAATGTAATAGGTTACAGATTACTAGTTACCCTATTTAAAATCAAATTAGTACTTTAACTACTTCAATTACTTTATCAAAGAAATGTAGCCTATTGCATTTGATTACTTTTTGATTACTTTTCTAAATTTCTGACAAATGTTTTCAACCATTTTCAAATGTCCAAAGCAGGCAGTGTTGATGCTAGATGGTCCCTGCAAATTAAAACAAGATAACCAAGTAAAAGCATCAGAATAACACCAAACTTTAATAAACCGCCTTGACTGGAAATGGGCAAAGAAGACATTGTGCACATCAAAACACGCAAAGCAACAACATAAATATTATTTAACATAAAGCCTAAGCTTTTCACAGAAAATATTCAGATGTAATCCCCTTTGTAATTTGTAACATTTTCATAAGTAATTGTAATAGAACTATGTATTCTTTCTTAGTAACTGTAATGGATTACAACTACATTTATTTTGTAATTAAAGTATGTAATTTTACATGTAACTGGTTACTCCTCAACACCGCGCATAATAATACTGTATGTAAATTCCTTGATGATCTCTGTACATTTATATTGGTATCGTTATTGACCAAATTAGTAAAATATTGGCATATCAGATATTAGCAAAAAATCTAATATTGTGCATCCCTAGGAAGAAAGAACAAATGTTGCTAGTTTTGTTGCTTTGTTGTGGTTGTTTGTAATGTCTTTGTAAAACTTAACATTTATTCCATCTTCACAACAGGATTTTGACGATCAGAACCTTTTAAACTTTGGCGCTGGGTCCAAAACAGACTACAGTGCAGTTACACTAGAGGTCGAGGTCGTCAAGCCCTGCAAAACACCTTCAGTTAGCTCCACGGAGGAAAGTGATCCAACCGGAAATTATGAGAGAAGATCTGGCTCTGACTTCCAGCCGTCTGGTGGCTTTTACACAGATGGAAGACCTTTAGAGAGCGGCACCGAGGAGCTGGAAGCTGAGGGGCTGATATCAGAGGGAAACGGATCAGATGATGACTCCCATCAAGACTCTGTGAAAACAGAGATTGTTTCTTTGGAGGAGGAGGAGGAGGAGGAGGAGGAGGGGGTGGAAGTGGAAGTGAAAGAGCAAAGGTCAGCTTACGACCGGCCTCATGCTCTGTAGGTGGGTATGGGTGATGGAGACAGGATCACATCCCATAGCAGGAAATGACTCAGCTGCCATAGGACTTGTGCTGGGATCGAAGTTTCACCTCAGTTTTCACCACTGTCACGTGGTCACACTTCAGGGCTGAATATGCACAACAAAGTACAAGCAAACCAGTGCACTCAGGGAGTTGGTGCCTTGCTCAAAAATCACCTGAAAGAAGTTGGGAGTGCTGCTATTTCCAATTCCTAACCTTAATAATCTTCTGAAGGCACTGTTCAGAAAAAAATCCACAGATAGAAACTTCAAATGCGACTCTGACGTGATCCTGAAGCCCTCCTCTCCTCCAGGTTTCTCAGGATTGCATGAAGTTGCTGAAAATGAGTCACCTATGCTTGGACCTATACGCACTCCACCTTCAAGCAACATGTTAATCAGCTGCGTTTGTTTGTTGAGTGGTTTAGTGTGATGCAGCTTTTAGAGTTAAAGGCAAATCTGAGGCAGCAGTCAGTGGAATCCTGAATTGTCTCTTTAAAGTCAAAGCATTGCAACACAAAGACACAGACAACGTAACATAATGGAGTGTGACTTTGGGCCACATTTAGATCCATTTTAAACACTTGTGCTGCTTTTTGACCGTGTATCAGAAAAAACAATTGAGTGATCTTCCAGTCGCTTTCCTTGACCACTTCAAAAACACAACGTGAGGACTTTTTTATTTCAATGAAATGAAACCAGGTGGAGTTTTTGGCAAGCGCATTGTAGACCTTTTGGCTCTTTTGGTTTCAAACTGAAACTGGTGGTTGTATGTGTGTTGTTATAGTTATTTTATTCATAAAGAAAAAGTTCTTGATGCCTTTATCTTTTGAAGCATTTACTCAGGACTGTTTTTTTTGGTAAATGGGGCAGCTTTCAGGATACAAGCATCAAGTTATACTTAGTCATGCAGAAAGTTAGATATATTTTTTTCCAGGTTTCAAGATTTCTGTCTCCGTCTGTTATAATGAGGGTGGCTGGTGTTCACGGCACAAAAACGCTTTCACCTGAAAACAGCAAAATCTCCTTCTAGAAACACAGTTTCACAGGTGTAAATTCACAGAACACAACATTATAGATGTTTCCGTGGGACTATTTTTTGGGTGGAAAGTAGCTCCAGTAAAAGCTAAAATACTAAAATGGACACAAGGAGATTTGCCTTTGAATCTTTCAACTGTCAATTTGTTTGGGGCATTTTTAGCGACATAAACATTGAACTCCATTGCACTGGAGTGGCAGAGATATCCAAAAACCTGGACAAATAAAGGCAGACTGTCCTCAAGACAATGGCCCACGAGAGGTAAATTAAAATCATTTTGTTGACAGTTGTGTGAGCTGGCCCTGTAAGGCTCTTCCTTATTGTACTCATTGTCTTTAAGGGTTTTTATAAGGAGTTAAACTGAGTGCCTGACACATTCTGGACTTTCCACTCCTGGTGTTTCATAAGTAGATGCTAAAAATTCCGTACAAAGTTCCGTCAGTGCCTCGCCTAATGAATGCCACCTCGTAACTAAAGTTATCATACACGGGATCAACTGAGTATCTAGTGCTGCTGTCACTGGGCAACCTGTCAAACTGGCTCTGTTGATAATGTGTGGGAGTGGTTTTCTTATGTTTGAAACAGGTTTGTTGAGTACAGGACTTGAGAGAGGTCCTTTTTTTTTTGGTCAATTATTGTGAGATGTGTTTTTCAGTCTTTGTTTTATCTTCAGCAGTTTTATGGATGTATTAATTTTTATCACAATAAATCCCCGTTTTATAATTAAATACAGATTCTTTTTTTTCTACTTTTGCTTTTAATACCAAAATCAGGTCAATTTATCAAAGAAAGAGGACTTAAATCAGGATTTCTTATGGAAGCCCATTTCTGCCACTATGATGGGAAAAATAACCATGTAAGTCATCACAATAAACTAATGACTCAATATCTCAAAATAATCAGAAATGTTTTCAGACCAAATGAAATTCCATGTTTTTTTTACACAGTATGCCCAGGTCAAAAAATATTGTTTCTGATTGTTTAACTTACTAATAATGGTGTTTTGTTTTCCATCACATCTCTGCCACACCTGCTGCCTGTTTGCTGCATGAGAGGCAGGAATGTCGTTATGTTGCTTTTCCAAATATTTTCCGCTCTGAGGTTCAAATAAAACTAAAGTCTGATTGAGTTACAAGCTTGCCAGTGTTTAAAGGTGGAGTCAGCAGCATTTGTTCGTTGCAGCGTCTAAACACAACCTTCAAATTAGGCCCCTCCTCCTGGCACAACGCCAACGGAAAAATTGTCGTGTGTACTTGCACCGCTTGTACCTGCACAGCAAGCTATGTAGGAATATATTTGTTTTAATGAAGAAGTCGATAATTTAGTAAGCTAGTACAAGCTAATTGCAGGTGTTCGGCACCTACCTGTCAAACAGAAAGCCAAACTAAGATTCACTCTCATTCTGGAATGAGCTTTATCTGCTCTCCGTTTTGCCTCACCAGGGCTGTATTTCCTTTTTCTTTGAAGCTATGTCTGCATCTGCAACTTTCCCCTATAAAACTGCCTCGAGCGTTATCCGTTTGTCTGCTCTCCTCACAGTCACAACACATTATTAGTCACAGCATCACAAACTGAGCTTAGTCATACAGCCGAATTTATCACTGATTGGATTTTAAGTAAGCAGTTGATCAGCGTTGGCAGGTACTGCAGCTGCAGGAAAACAGCTTTTGTCACTGGGTCCAAATTAGGGCTCCAAATTGTTGAAAAAACATCTAATTGCAATTACTTGAACTATATTTGCACGATTATTATTCATTTTCCTTGAAAGCACTGAGATTTTTATGATTTTGCAGGGATCTGTTCTTAAATCTACAAAATATGATGAGTGGGCCAGGAACCCTCTTCAGCACCACCATATTTAAATTAAAATGGTATTTTAATTGACGCATTTCTACTTTTACAAAAATGATGCCCCCCTGTGGTTTGAAAATTGCAGTCATTAATACTGCGATTTCGGTTATGTTTTTAACAACTGCGCAGCCCTAAATCACATTTAACCCACCACAACTGAAATAAGGTATGAGTAGGAGCAAAGCAGTTTTACACACCTCGCAACACTTGATGTGTTTGACCACTTAGAAAAATATGTGTACTTTAAAAACACAAGCATCAGACCCTTGTTAGCTGTGGTGGGCAACATCTGAAAATAAGCTAGCTGTAGCATGAGACTCCTAAGGAAGCAACTCCCCTGTGCCATGTCCCAGTTTCTGCTCGTGTTTTGTTGCATTGGTTGTCGTTCTCTCTTTTAAGTCCAGTTTGCACCAAAGATTCATGACGAGTCGAAACAGCTGCAGTGTACAACTCCGAGAAAAAAAAAAAAAAAAAGAACTTCCTGGATTTTCAATGTCAATGGAAGACGACCTGAGCTGGTTCACTGCGGATGAAATTAAATTTTGCTGCTTTGATTTAAAATTGAGTTAAACAAAGTCCGTCATAATGAAGTGAGTGAGCTCTGGTGCAAAAACCAAGAGTGTCCTGGCACTCCGTCAGTCCTCTTGTTTGTGGGTAGTTGCTGTCCTGTCAGCTTCACTGAAGTGAAGAGCAGCGTGTCAACTGATGACACCATCAGCTGGTAGAAAAGTCTGTACAGGCTGGCAGTCGCCTACTAAAGCTTCAGGCCCTGAACGTTCATTCTCACGTTCAACATTTGCTTCTCCTGTCAGACTTTTTCCTCCTTGAACGCTGTCTTGTTGGCTTTCTTTCAGTTTGCACCAAAGGTTCATGACGAGACAAAACAGCTGCAGTGGTGTAAATGGGTCCATCTCAGTTCGACTCAAGCCAGCTGACAGTGTCTCCTGCAACTCAGTTTGTCCAACCGCCAAAGGCCAGTTATACAGCATGAAGCATACCTTGTTTCAACAGCCAATCAGCTTGTCACCTGTCGAGTAACCAGTAGAAACACACATTTTCTGAAATGACCCATAATTAGCCGAAAATACCCCATCACGGTCTGAATTCAGAGCCAAGGAGAGGTGTAGAAGTCAAGTGTTCTTTCAGACCACCTGAGTTACAAAACTGTGAGGTGACACCATAAATAAACTGCCTACCTCAGCTTTAAGTGCATTTGGGTCTTACAAAGAAGATTGATTCAATAAAACTCTTGCAAAAGTGGTATGAATCTTCTCATCTAGTAAGAGTAAGAAAAAGTGTATTTCCCAAATTCTTTTGAGTTTTCCTTTAAATGTGTTTTAAGACGAGCAGTCAAACAAGAAAATAAATAATGTAAAGGAGCAAAACTTTAGATTCTTTAGAGAATTAATAAATAATAGTCCAGGCTTGTGGTTTACAAGTTTTAATAATCTGTGCAACAAAAAGACTACTCCAGAAAAAAGAAAAAAAAAAAAAAGAACTTCCTGGATTTTCAGTGTCAATGGAAGACGACCTGAGCTGGTTCACTGCGGATGAAATTAAATTTTGCTGCTTTGATTTAAAATTGAGTTAAACAAAGTCCGTCATAATGAAGTGAGTGAACTCTGGTGCAAAAACCAAGAGTGTCCTGGCACTCCGTCAGTCCTCTTGTTTGTGGTGGTTGCTGTCCTGTCAGCTTCACTGAAGTGAAGAGCAGCGTGTCAACTGATGACACCATCAGCTGGTAGAAAAGTCTGTACAGGCTGGCAGTCGCCTACTAAAGCTTCAGGCCCTGAACGTTCATTCTCACGTTCAACATTTGCTTCTCCTGTCGGACTTTTTCCTCCTTGAATGCCGTCTTGTTGGCTTTCTTCTCTACTCTCCTCTCCTACTCGTGAACAGAAACAGAAGAATTTGATACATTGTACAGAACAAATATTTCATGTATTTATCATCTGTTATCTGCTCCTCCCTGACAGGCTTCATTTATTATGCTCACCCTTTCTTATCACCAAAAGGTGACTTAAGCCCTGTCCTGACAAGATTAGTTTTACCTGGAGAGGTCAGGTAATGTGATTTTCAGTGGGGTGTTTTTAGTGATTTTATGCACATCCAAAACGACCATATCTGTGAATTTTTACGAGGATGTGAATAATAATTCCACCTGAAATTACTTAGTTAACCCCTGACACTACCTTAAAGGGAGGTAGTCAGCATCATGACAATATTACAATAAGCATGATAAAGTTAGCTTGTTCACGCTGCCATCAGCTGACAAACTGACCAGAGCTGTGTAGTGAGCAATGACAAGTAAAACAGAATAAAAGCTTTTTAGATACACTGCAGGTATCTTATGTCTGTTACCTTGCGTTCTTCTTTGATGGCCTGTTTCCGTGCCTTCCTTTCCTCTTTGCTCTCTCCCTTGTCGCGGGCCTGAGAGGAGACACGGGGCAGGTCCGAGTCGTTGATCTGTGACATGCGCTCCACCTGCTTGCTGGTCAGGCCTCGAGCAGGCAGGATGTCCAGGGGGATACCCGACTTACTGGACACACGGATCGGCTTTGGCTGAGGACGGAAAGGAACCAAAAAAGGGGTTGACGCAAGTTTTATTTATAGTCAGTGTGCTAAGAGTAGCTGGATTCTACGGAGGCCCTAAGCAGTCATGGATTCTTATATTTTATTTCCTCCGTTTTCTCAAGATCTCGAGTTAAATTATCTCGTTATCTCAGGCATGTTTTCACATGATAATGTATGAATTTTATTTAGATTTATCAGCTACCGTAATCAGCTAAGCTTAACTCAGGATTCTTCCACATTCAAATGTGACAAGTCATGCTGACTGATGAAAAAAAAAAAATATATATATATATTAGAATGATTTTAAAAAGTTAATAAATTATCTTGTTATCTTGAGAAAACAGGCTTTGTTGACCCAAGATAACAAAATTTATAACACAAGATCTCAAAACAGAGGAAATAAAACATAAGAATCCATGACTGCTTAGGGCTTCTGTAGGAATCAAGAATCACGAGAACATCAATTTTAATTTTTTTTAGATTCATTAGCTCTGTAACTTTCTCTGATTTTGCAGTCAACAGTATGACCTTTCAGAAGTCTTAACTAATCAACACTCTTTAAATCCCTCAACTTCCTGCTCCAGTGTTTTTTATTTCTATCAGATTGACCTCACCTTCATCTGTGCTTAAAACAACCGCTAAAGGTTACAAATAAAAAGTAAAAATTATTTATAATATTGTGATATGAACCCAGGCTAGAATGCATTTTAACACTATTCCAAAGTTTCACAACCAGCTTGTAAATGAATCAGCATAGAAGTGTACAAAGGTGCTGTCTTGAATAAAAGCATTGCATGAGTTATTGAGCAGATTGTAAATAAAATGAAAGTCTCTTCACAACAACAAAAATCTGAACTAAGTCTTCAGTCCGCAGACTCGTGTTCTTGTGCATTGCCAAGACCGTTTCAGCTGCAGCTGGATCTCTTCCCTCAGTGGAGTCAGAGGTGTTGGTGTGATGTGCGTCACCAACTGGTCACATTCCTTTCTGACATGAAGTAGAAAACAGGAACTTCCCATTTAAACTAACAGAATATTCATGACTGCAGGTGAGGGATAATTAACCCCTTCACCCTGTTTCACGTGATTGATTATGTGATTATATCTGATAGCAGGTAAACAGAACACAAAAGAAGGTGTTTTCATACCTTTGGGGGGTCTTCAATGACTTTGGGCCTGTTATATATGTTGGAATATGTGCCTGTAGAGGATAACAAACATGCAGTCAACTAACATATAAAGATACAACATGTATAGAATATAGTTAAATTACACTGTCATTATTCTCACCATAAGTTACTGCAAAACAATTTCATGACATTGAAAAATGAAAGCAGTTGTTGAACCACCAGAAGTGAGACTGCAAGAGTCTTTTACTCTACTCGAGAGCATTAAATATATTTGAACCACATTTCTTCAGACATTTTCAAGCTTTTGATTGTTGCTTAATTACTGTATAAACCTTCCTGCACCAGAAATATACAGATAGGACTTTAAACTTTGGCCATCAATAAAACTTTTACTGGTTTCAGGCAATGATACGGGGACACAATCTATTGTTAATTTAGGGATTATCTTATCTCTTATCTTGACTGGAAGATAAAGTTTCATTGGGACAGTATGGATCACAATGTGGGGTATGAAATAAACTACAAATGACAAAAAAAAAAATCAAAACAGGCTTTGATTTTATTTTAACAATAAAAATTTCCCTTCTGGGGTTAAACTGCGAGCTGCAATCGTGTCTTTAAAAGTGCACTTTGTGGTTTCAGGGGAGGGGAAGCTGTTTACATGTACACCGAAGCCTGCATTAATTTGACAAAACATATTTACATGTAATTCTCTGTCATAATAAAGCAAAACAATAATATTTCGGGCCCAAACACAAGCCTAGAGTCCATTTTCAATTTAAAAAAATCTTCCTAAACCACAAATTGGGATTTATCAATAAAATTGATTTTTGGCCCACACAACCTTATGCTTATGGTATTCTTGTTTTCTTACTGGCTTTCCTCTTAAAAAATGCGGTTTTAGTTCCGGGCCAAAGACTATCAAAAGGATTAGTGATCATGTGCAGAATGCTTTGGTCGATTAGGGTTTGGCCGATGTGTATACATGCAGATTAAATCGATCCCCAACTGCATTATTTTGGTGTTAGTCCGACTTTGAGAAATCAACTTGGAAAGTTTTCAGATGAACTCTCGTGTTTGCTGGAGGTGTGAATCTTCACTGGACTCACAATTTGATTCGATTCACCCGTCAACAATTCAAATGCAAAACGATTCTTGATGCATCTGCAATGTGTTGCATCCATAATTTTCTATATTACTGCACAGTGCACATACTTTTTCATCAATTATTACAAGCAGTCAGGTAAATCTGAACTCCCCTTTTATTTCAACAGTTTTACAAGTTACACGTTATCTGCCACGTACTGATTTTCTCTCTGTGGAGCTGCGCGTCCCATTCACTCACTCAAGACAGTGAACCAGTGAACAGCATGACGTTATATATGCCGACACAGCGGGGGCAATGTGGCGCTTAGTCTGTCAGTTAAACCAATGAAGAAGACAGCCATCCTATTGTCTCAAAGGAAGAATGTAAACAGGATTTAGATGTAGTCTTAACTAATGTTGGCTGCTAACTTGGAGAGAAAAAACAGAAAGTGAACATTTGTGTGTGTGTGTGTGTGTGCTGACAGTAAGCTGGCAGCAGCAGCTCAACACAAGTGAAGTTGTTAACTCCTATGCATTCTTATAAGTCAAAGACAAGAGCATTATAGTAGGATCACTAACAGCACAGGCTAATCCGTTTAACAGCTATAATTGCACTGCGACCTCTTTTATAGTCACTATTGACTGAGCATGTGAGAGGATAAGCGCAGTGATTAGATTTGTACTCTGACGTTTACTGTTTGCTCCCTCATCTAAATGAGTACCGCAAAGTATTTGAGTCTGCTGTTTTTTGCAGGCAGCATTTCTGAATTATGTCACATCTCTGCATCGATACAGAACCATCGAATCCACATCGCAATACATCTTATAATCAGTCAGACTGATACTATAAATAAACTTTTTCTAACACCATGTAAACATATTGAGTGACTCCTAGACAGACACAAAAAGGGGTTGAACACACGACATATAACTTCTGCCATCTCTCTACCTAAACAGTGAAAAAACAGACGTAGTTTGATGTCGTCGTGACGCAGCGTGGGATCATGGAATTTGTTTGTTTCATATTTAAACCGTCACCACTGCAGATAAAACTCTCCAACTGGTGTTACACAAAAGTTAGCGACAAGACAAAAGTGAAACCCCGAAGACATGCAGCTACAAAATACACAAACCTTACAGCACGGTGAAATTGATCGCAAATTAAACTCACTGATGATTGTTTCACAGTCCCACTTCTCTTCTGGAGCTGCAATAACAACAGTTTCCATCTCTTCTTCCCCCTCCTCATCTTCCTCCTCCTCCTTTACGATTGGGAGTTCTTTGGGACCCAAGTCATCCGGCTTCAGGGATCTAAACCACAAACAGGATGTCATTTAAGTCAGCTGGTTCACTCCAAACAACATTATCCTACTTAAAAAAGAAAATTCTCTGATGTTGCATCCATCTTCCTCCAGATGATCCTTGAAAAAACAAGAATTATCCCATCACAAATTCTGATTCAGATCACGCAGAAGAAGGGCAAAGAAAAATAAAAATCCACTCACTCCTTCTCTTTCTGTATGAAGTAGTCTTTGATAATTTCTTCCAGGCGAGCGCTGTCGGGTTCGATGTAGCCTTCCAGCTCTGTGTTGTCCAGAGCGCCGATCTCATCATCATCAAACTGTTCGTAAAACTGAAACAACACAAGCAGATTTTGACCAAGTTTGTATTTCACATCTTAAGACAAAGTGCAAAACACATCAAAGATCCTGTGGAGAAAAAAATTTGAGAGGACAAACTCTGTCTATGGTAACTATCAACAAGTGCAGGTGTGTGGAGGAGACTCTTCAGCAGGGAATTAAACAAAACACACAATATTCATCAGCACACATTGAAGAGGGCTACTTTACTTGGACTGTTTCACCTGTAGTGTCAGGATCATGCAGGTTGGCTCAGTGAAATGACATGAGTATTCACAGGTGTGATAATTGCACATAAGTCACATGACCTATTAATTTTTTCCTCTTTTTTTCAAAGTGTATCAGTATATTTTCAGCTGCAACCACCAGCTCCGTCTTTCGGTCCACAAAAATTCACCACTCTCCAGTGGTCACAGTTTTTGGCCTGGGGGGCTCAAATTTGGCATAGAGGTCAATGTGTGTGTGTGTGTGTGTGTGTGTGTGTGTGTGTGTGTGTGTGTGTGTGTGTGTGTGTGTGTGTGTGTGTGTGTGTGCAGGCCAACTGGCAAAAGAGGGCGTGTCAGTGGGAGTGACCTGTAAGAAAAGGTGCATAACTTCTATACTGATCAATGTAGATTAGATTGGATGGCTGTTTCCTAAGGGGACAAAAAAATCTAATCTAATCTAACATGGCCAGACTTTGCAAAACACAGACACAGACACAGACACACACACACACACAGACAGACACACACACACACACACACACGCACACACACACACACACACACACACACACACTTTACTTTAACTGGTCAAGGCCAGCTCCACCCCTACACTTTAACCCTGCCCCTTTCAAAACTCCTCAACCCTTTGTTGGTGGTTAATTTGGTTCTTTCCAATTATTCGATTGAATGATTATTTTATCTGCAATTTTATTTTGGCAATTTAAGTGAAATGAATAGAATTTTCATGACAACGTTTACCATGGGCCACCTTGCAGATCTGTAGATTTTTAGTCAAACAGCCTTTAATTAATGTTACTTTATTTATACGTTTCAGTTGTTTGTCATGATTTTAATTCTGAACTCAGCGCAAATGTGTCTGTAAACTCAGCTGCACCAGCTCCTCCTCTAACCCTCATGTTAGTGATGTTTCATCCATGTGAATCCCTGCTGGCTGTTGCTGTCTGTTGAAACCTTTTCCACCCAGCGTACCATAGCAACTTCTGTGAGCTGTCACATCGTGTTTACATTGCCTACTTTGTGCATGTTCATTGTTGCTATTCTCCTCCAATCCACAAAATGAAACTGCTGATTGATTTAATTACATCATGTGAAGTTCTTACATTCATTGGTTGTTCTTAGTATAACGTACCTATGACAAATCTTTTATCATTCCCATGAAAATAAGCATTGACTTACCAAGTTAAATGCAGTTAAAGAAATAAATACATAAAACTAAGAATCAGAGAAGTTAGTCAAGTTTAAGTTCATTTCTACAGTCAACACTGGACTTAATTAATGAAAAAGTAACCTGACAACAGCAACATAAATCAGTATATATTAATATACTAAGAAGCATAAATAAAACGATTATTCTCATAATCAGTCATATTTTTACTAAACAAACAAAAAAAATCCCTCGTTTTAAAACTTGCCTTTACCCGCTTAGTCACTGCATCCATGTTACTAATGACTATTGATCAAAAATGAAATTGTGATAATATATTTTGAAAGTACCAATAGTCATCCCTACAATGCTGTCACAAATCATAAAAAAGGGGTAATGTTTGATTCTGTCTCACTGTTGTAGCATTAATGAAGTGCTTCTGAAGAGATTAAAAAATATATCTCTTTATCAAGATATGGCCTGAAATGATAAAATTTTGAGCCCACGTCGCCCAGCTGTGCTTTTTCACAGAAACGCTAATCATTGCTGGTGTACCTATTCTTTATGCAAGTAATCACCTTGTTTGAAAAAAAAAAAAAAAAAAGGTTTACCTTTTCAAAGCGGTCGTCCAGCAGTGTGAGCTGCTCATTCCTCCTCATCACAGACGAAGTCATCGAGTATTCTGTAAATCGACTCTTCGTCTCCTCGTCCATGAAGAGGAACTCTTTACAACGGCCGCCCCTTTCCACGTCCTCTTCATCCGAAAACCCGCCCTCAGAGTCAAAGTCCCCTTCTTCGTCTGTGTCCTCCCACTCATCATCGTCGTCGTCATCATAGTCATCACCTCTTACAGGTTACACACAAACAGGGAATCACAGTTAACAAGTACAAATGTAAAAAATGAAGAAGAGAAAAGATTAAATATTTCCTTTCTTACTCTAACTCCAAGGCTCTGCTCGCGCTGTTCGCTTTAACGATGAAGTCATCATCCAGGATGTTGTTGGGGTCGTCGTAGTTGAAGTCGTCGTCGAGAGCAGCCACGATGTCTGGGTCCATGTCCAGCCGCGGTACTGAAGGAAAACACAAAAATGATAAAGAAGAAGATGCAACAAGATGCTGACGTCTGAACCAGAGGAAAACTTTAAGCAGCTTTAACCAACATCACATGGTGTGGACGACAAACTACAGCAAGAAGCAAAACACCACCATAGAATTGGACTAATGCATGTTGGTGCATTAGTTTGTAATCGGCCAAGCTTTAAAAAACATTTTATCTCTCATAACAAAAACTAAATTACAGCTTTTCAGTTAGTCAGGTTCTGGCAGACTGAATTAAAACTTAGACTAAAATCTTCCCCGAAAGAAGGTGAAAAGATTTTCTCTTTTAACGTCATTAAAAGTTGAATTAATTTAGTAAAACAGGATGTAATCCAAAGCAAGAAAATTCAATGCAGACACTAAACATAATGATGATTCTGCTGTGTCGAATCTAAAAGATTACTTTCACTTTCCACTTCTTCTGGAAGAACACAAGACTTAATCCATCCATCTTTAGTAGTTCCTACTGCTCACCAAGAGATGGTGATAAATTTTCTTTACCAAGTGAGCTGCTTACCCGAGATAGGAGCAGCTTTGTTCAGGAGTCCCACCTCTTCTTCAATTTCCGAGGCGAAAACAGAAGACGGCAGGTTGATGGAACCCCCCTGTTTATCAAACAAGATGAGAGTCATCACAGAGCAGATTTTCTTTAACCATGAATCCATGAAAAAAACTTCTGATAATGTAAACTTATGCTACAATGAATTCTGTCAAACTTAGGCACAACAATCTGACCAACTGTGATAAGTTGCATACAGAACATCCTCTTAAAAAATAATGAAAAAATTCTTTACTGTAATATTTTAAGGTTCTGTTTTTGGGATCCTTTGGAATTCTTCCTTAAAAAGAGAGTTGGCGAAAGTAACACGTTAGACTAAGGAAACAAATGAAATCTGGAACTTAATCTTATTGATGGAGAAAGTAACTTAAGTTTACAAAAATATCAAATCTGGGTGTTTCCTAAAAACACTGCACCAGAAACAAATTTATATATTCCATAACTTTACAGGATTCTAATGTGAAGTCTTTCGACGTACAGGAATGGCCTTGGCACCCTCCTCCTCGCTCTCCTCATCCTCATCAAGATGAAAGTGTACACTCTCAGTGCGTGAGGGGCCGGCTGCCACCAGCTCAACCGAGCCCGACGCTTCCTTCAGGTGCTGCAGGTAGTCATAGTCGTCGTCAAAGAAAACACCATAGTTCCTCTGCTCCTCACGCCTCTTCTCGGCCTCCACCTGAGAAACATTCACATCACTGAATCACACCAGACAAAAGATTTCCAAAATCAAGTAATTTGTGTCATTTGCTTGATCAAATTAAAGACAGGCTGCAACATAAATCTAAGATGTTGCATGAAATTTACACGATGGGACAGAAAAGCAACAACAACAACAATAATAATAATAATAATAATAATAATAATAATAATAAATTTTATTTAAAGGCGCCTTTCTTGACACTCAAGGTC
>JAQLOL010000019.1:11859901-11875409 GCA_029783665.1 Naso thynnoides
TCCTCCAGTTCAAGAACATTACCATGATTGTCCATTAAATGTACAATGGACCAAATATCTTTCTCCATCCAGTTTCCCATAAAAATTGATTTCCTCCTGCTCAATATAACTCTGTTATTCCATAATGGAACATTATGAGGGCTAAAATTGTGTTTGAAAATCAAGAAGTAGTTTAGCGGTGTCAGTGGCGGTGGGCGGGCTTTCCGGTAACCCAATGATGACGTATATCTCATGCGACTGTACCACGCGCTGTGGTTTGAAGAAGACGTTATGCTGTTTGGTTGAGTTGTTAGATTTTTTTTTTTTCAGTTAGGCTTGCTACATTTCTCGACTACAAGGCTGTACGGGGTATTAAGTGAGACATGTTTAGCCCCCGCACTGCCTCGAGCTCCGCCCGCAGGCAGCAGGGCAGGATAACCGGGAGGAAGAGCGTCTCAGGTGCGGCCACCAGCCTGCTGTTTTCCCCGCGGAGGACTGCTCTGTCGGCGAGCCTGAGGTACGTTAACGTTAACTGAAACCGCTGAACGGCAACATTTAAGCTGTTATTTTGTATTAACACTCAGCTGCCCGTTTATTAGCTTGACCCAGCTAATACAACACTCCCGCAATAGATCCTTACGTTACATTTATGAATATAATAATCAGTTTTTCCTAATTGGCCTGCTTACAGAGGTGTTTCTGTTTCTGCCAATTATTAGAACTATCTTTTAAGGTAACGTTAGTGGACTACGGGTTAACAACACCCCTAAGTTGTGGCAGCTGATTATTCTTTTTGATGGTCCAGTCAAAATAAACCTGTATCTCTCTCCGCCAGGTCAACACCCACCAGAGTGCAGAGCCATGCAGCTGCAGAAACAATCAACTACGATGTCCAAACCTTTGGCTCGTCGCTGCCTGTCAAAGTGATGGAGGCACTGACGATGGCTGATGGTAAATTATTCCAGTTTTCTCTTCATGTCCGTGTCCTGTGTCGGGCAGTGTTTGTTTGTCAGCACAGCAGCCTGTTCCACTGTTGAATAATTCTGTGTGTGTTGGTCCCTCCAGCTGATGACCATATCTCAGTGAAGGTGACCGAGAGCGGCTGGGCCTGGATGGTTTGTGGAGAGAGACTGATCATCTGGAAGATCTGCCAGACTGCTGTTGCTAAGGTGCAGTTGAGCTCCTTTTCCACTGAAAAATGTCCAGGAACTAAAGCTGCAAGTAACAAAACAACAGCTGTCTTCCATTACACGGATTACTTCATAGAGTTAAAAAGTTGAAGCAACGTTTTGCAAAGACTACTCCCACTGTTTCAGGACAGTTTCTACAGAGCCATGAGAATTGTTCACATATTGAAGTTTATGTCATCTGACCTGAGTTACAAGACAAAAAGTTTGTGGCTTTTTGATCATGGGAGAAAAAAAGCAGGTTAGTTAGACTGTAATTCACAATGTTTGCCCACCCTCACAAACAGATAGGACAAAGATTTGTTGTAAGTGTATTAGTGTTTTTCAGCACACTTAAGTAATAGGAACAGATTTATGGTTGAAACACCGTTTTGGCAGATATGTTTTGTTAGATATTATCTGCTGCATGATGGAAATGTTTGAATCAATGTTGAAAAGAGATCGTCAGAAGTCAAAAAAACACTTGTTAATTGTTTAAGTCAGTTATCAGGGAAGAACAGCGAATGCTCTGGTTCCAGCTTCTCTTCGTGAGAGATTTGCTGCCATTATCTTTGTTATTGTTGTTATGTATATATCCTCAACTTTGACTGTTGGTCTGACAAAACAAGCAATTAAAAAAAGTCACGTTGGCTTCTGGGAAAGTAATACGCATCTGTCAACATTTTCAATTGAATCAAAAAGTGATTTATAGCCCGTTTCATTGGAAAAACATGAAACACTCAGATTTATAATTTTGCTCCTAAAATCCCCAAACTTCCTTCATGTCTTCCTGCAGCTGTCAGTGTGCAAGGAGCTGCAGCTGCCCAGCAGTGAGTACAGCTTCATGGCCGACTTTGTGGCTGTGGCGTCCGGCGCTCCCCTAGAGACAGCCGCCATCCAGTCCATCTCTGTCCTGGCGGTCTCTGCAGAGGGAACGGCTCGATTGTGGTCCAGCCTGGCCCAGGAGGGCAACTACACAGAGACAGATGTGGACCTGGGAGATCTGTGCCACTCTGTAGTTGCCGTCAGAGTAAGTAAATCGTCAATAAATCAGCTTTATTTTGATGCCTTTGTAGCTAAAACTTCTAACCTGGTTGCCAAATTCTCTCTGAAACAGCAGCTAGTTTTCAGTCCTTTCCCTACCTCCTTTTTATTTGCAATTAATCAGTGAAAACCAAACAAATCAACAGAACAACTTTTAAATCTTTGTTACTCTGGTTTGAACTTTAAACTCATAACCATCTGAACCTCCCTGCTGCTGTTTTCTTTTTTATTTTATATATGACTTTTCTTTCTTAAGGGTGGAAGCTTCGTCTTGTCCTCAGCAAGTAGTCGGCTGTTGAGAGCGAGTGCAGATTCTTCGGGAAAGCTGCAGTACCGAGCCCTGGTGCAGGGTCAGGGAATGCTGTCTGGGATCGGTCGCCGTGTCTCCAGCCTGTTCGGCATCCTCTCTCCACCCGCCAATGACACAGTAAGACATGCAAACAGATTCTGCTTGTGTTTATTATCATGTATTAAGTTGCAGATGTGTGCCATGATGAGATGACCAGTCACCAGTTCACTTCCCCTACAGATGGTGTTTCCTGTGGTTTATGTACTCGTTTGTTTGTTTTTTTGCAGGAATCTTAAAAACACATTTTTTGTAAACACTTCATTTAAAGAAATTTTAACTTCCATCATACAGAGCTTCTCGAGTAACATAACAGATTTTTAAATGTTAAGTTTGGTGTGCAGTTTAGTGTTAGGGTTACAATTTGGTTTAAGTATCCACAGAAGATAAACAGCTTTTATCCTCCAGCTGTGAGATTTCTAATCTTGTTTGCGCTCAAAGGTTAAAAAAAAAAACAATTGTGATTGTCATTAATTTATTAATCACATAATTTTTTTGGTGTTGTAGTATCAACAGGGGCCTACAGCTGCATTTCATTCTATAAAAGTTTGAATCATAATGATATGTTTTTTTTAGATATTCTTTATACTGAACATGTGAACAGTTTAGAATGAAGCCTCATCTGTAGATTTACTTCAAGCATTGATTTTCAAAGTGTGAGGCTGGCCTTCGTGGGGGGAGCCAGAGCACTTCAGGGGAGGTGTGGGTAGAGAAGAAAAAAACCCCCAACAACTTGGAAAATAACTTACATCTAAGCTAGCTATCTTACATGAGGTGAATGGATCAATTCATAACACACAAAGATAGAGAGGAGAAAGAATCTGGTTCAAGAAAATAGAGGAAATATCACAACGACCTCTGCAAAAAGGCTATAAAAGTGTTCATCCCCTTCACCTTCACCTCTATCTACATCTGTCATTGCCCATGATTAAGTGCCACTCAGAGGTATAGGTGGAGGATGATTTACATTTGTTCCTTGCTGCAGTGCATCCCCACACCAGCCGCCTTCGCACATTAAAGACACAAGCTCATTGTTACTGAAGTCACTGAAATAGGTGTAGGCAAAAGATAGCCAAGAACATGTAAAAATAGAAATTTAGTCCAAAAGTGTTTAAACAATGTTTTTTAAAAAAGGTAAACATATTCGAAATGTTTCATAAGATGTTAAAATGATGGGACACATTTAAAAATATCTTTAAAAGATGGTAAGAACAGATGGACATGTTTAAATATTCCAAAGATGTTATCAGAAGAACATGTATATATATTTTTTTTAAAGTGTAGAACAACCTGTTTTATTATTGTTATTGTTTATTTCATAAAATAAAGAATGCTCACCCATTTATTGTTGAAATCTGTATTCGTCCTAGAATGGAACATGATAAAAACAAAAGTTATCACACAGTTTCCTTAATGCTCTATTTGGGGAGGCCCACAGGCTCAGGCTTTGAAAATGCCTGACATAGAAGTATTTTCAGTGCATCCACTGAAAATACTTCTATATTTGTTGCAGATTAACTTGTGTTCAGATGATAAAAAAGCTTGACTCTGTTTTCTGCCGCAGCTGCACAGTGTGCTTTGGGTGGACGGAGCCAGCTGCCTGTACGCGCTGACCAGCTCCAGTCTGAGTAAATGGGAGGTGGACGACAGCTATGAGCATCAGATCCTCAGCTGGGACGCCCAGAGAGCTCTGACCGACAGCATTGCTGATGCCATCTGGGTCAGTACAGACACGTGATTGTATGCATTTTTAAAAACAAGTCTGATTCTGTGTCATGCCGTGGCCGATCACACTGAGAAACAGTGTTGATAAAAACATATTTTGTACTGTAACGGGAAATAATACAGAGGCAATGAATAAAAACACAGTTCAAACTCATTTTATTGATTTAAAGCCTCAGTTTAATTCTTAACGGTCATCATTAATACTGGAAATTGGCAGCCATATGATCAGATTTAGCTTGAAATCTCTCAATTATTGTCAATTGTCCGACATTGTCATACTTGAAAAATATTTCTCAACTTCTCTCTTCCACCAGGGCTCGGAGAGCAATTATGAGGAGATGAAGGAGGGGGTGAATGTGACGTACCTGGATATGAAGCTCAGCCAGTGAGTGTGTTCATCTGTGTTTGACTTCCTGTTTGTTTTTTTCTTCAGGATAAAAGTTCATATGAGATATTTTGTGAACGGTAGCATGTTTAGGTTAAACAAGGCCAGCAGATAGGAAGTAAGGTCTTTACAGTACTTCTGAGAAAATTAATCAAATGCAAGACATAAAATTCTAATATGTGATTGCGCATGATATGAATGATCCTTGTATTTAAAAAGGAAGTAGTCTGCAGGAGAAACTTTTGTGTACTTAGGAATTAATTGATTATTCCTTCAAAGGTAGAATTAACACACTGCTAAATGCGATACATAAGGTACGTTATGTGTATTTAAAATTAAACATTGAAGTTATCCCTGTGTTCATGCGTCTGCTCTTATAGTTCATTATAAAAAACAGTTTTGGAACATTGTATTACATCTTATTAACATACAATACATCGCTCTACACCAGTGGTTGTCACACTTGCGTACACCCCAAGCTGAGCTGAAGTCTCCGCTGTGTTTTCAGAGCTGGCCTGGTGGTCTTGGCTGCAGCCTGGCACCCGTCAGACACTCCCTGTCTGGCTTACTTCTGCCTGGTCACCCTGCAGGACAGTGGAGCCACAATCTCAGATCAGTTCACCGTTGAAGTCACCAAGTACAACCCTCCATTCCAGGTCAGTCCTAATCCCGATTCTACAAGTGGTAACCTTGAGGCTGGCTCCACTAAGAGTCAGTCCTCTTCAAGCTCCATATTAAAATGTCTAACTTTACAGCAGAAATAAACATTTAGCCTGGTGCCAAACACAGTTTTGGTCTCTAAAGCAGAATTTTGCAACGGTTTGTATCCCCTTCAGCTCTTGTTTAAATTTCCCCCTTGCGGGACTAATAAGGATTTTGTTATTGTAAATATTTTTAGTCCTGGCACCACGTTGTCAAGTGGCCAGCACAATTTCAGAGGGACACACCAAAGATGGTTGAAGAAAGTTGTTGTTACATCATGATCTCTCATCATCCCACACACTAAAAGACTGACAAAACAAGACTTTAAAAAGACTAACATCTGACACCCTCTCACATCTAAAGACAACATATCAGCAAATCACCGAGTTTTTAGTCACAGAATAAGATTTCGCAAAGACTGGGAATCTTGCAGTCAGGGTAACTATTTGCAAGACTGCAACTATATTCCTTTTGAGAGCACGAGCTGAAAAAATGACAAAATCCAAAGCTCCAGAGAGGAGATGGAGCTTGGACAGGAGGGTAAGGCCGAAAACAGGCACTCTGCCCTGGGCAAGAAACCTCAGAAACCTCTTTGGAAGTCCGGCTGACTACCACTCACACAAAGGGTTTGAAGGACTTCCAGTAAATATGATGATGTCTGTTGCCGCTGCTGCTGCGCTGCACCCCTCCGCCACCAGCAGCCCCCTTGCGAGCTGAGATTAAGAGTGAGAGACAGCACTGGTGAGGAGGGGGAGTGGTGGACAGTTTGAATGACAGAAAAAAAACATTAGTTTTTGATTGTTTCACAGTGGAATAAAAAACTTTTGTTTTAATACTGTTTTAATACAGTCACTCACTCAATGTTTTACTATTTATGTATGATACACAACACATTTTTGGCTAGTTTAAAAAAAACAGATAAATAGTAATCGGCAGGTAGAATATTTCATCTACCTGCACTTTGGCCAGTCAGCTAAGAAGTAGGGATGAGGGGTATATTGGCATCAATATCCGTGTCGGCCGACGTTGGAGCCATTTTTGGCAGATTGGTATCGGTCTGATAAGTCCAAATGGGCCAATAAAGACAGCTGATCTAGCATTAGCTGCTTCTTTCATGCGGCTCTGTCTCAGTGAGTGGTGAGTGTGGGGGTGGGGCGGCTTGCGTGTGTGTCTTTTTTTCATAGAAACCTGTTGTTAAAAGGTTATTGGATATCTGTGATATCGGCTATCGGCCATGGCTGATGTCAATATCAGATATCGGTATTGGCACAAAATTTTGATATTGGCTCATCCCTATTTTGGGTCCAGTATCTATGAAATGGATTCACATGAACTGCTATGTCATCTTAACAGGATCTATTAAAGGGCCAGTTCACTGAAGTTATAGAAAGGCGTTTTTTAAAACTTGCCTCTTCTGGTATCGATTGTTACAGATTGTTGTGGTTTCATGTGTTGAAAGTTTCAGAATTCCTCCTCTTCAATACAATTAGTTTGCTTTTCCCTGCATTTTCCAATATTTGTTTTTTTCATAATTTCCTAACATGAACTCATAATGTTGCCCTCTTTTTGTTTCCTCAGAGTGAGGAGGTTCTGCAGGCTACACGGCTGGTGCTGCCACGCTCCCCTGGCTCCACGGCCTTTCTGTACAACGAGGAGCTAGTGTTTGCTTGCTCGACAGGAACCAGCAGAGGAGGAGCACCTGATGAGAAAATCAACTTTAACTCACCTGGTAAGAAAAGAAACCTCATTGCTCTCTGACGTCTTCCTTGGCATCAGCTGATGGAGCATTTCCAGACAATCAGATTAGAGTAATTATACGGCTTTGTGAATGGAGAGTGATGGAATTACAGTTTAAGGCTTAAAAATCCTTAAAAAGTCAGTTACTAAAGATTTTATAACCAGAGAACATGGAGGGAAAAAAACAAGTGAATAAAAAATTTATATTGGGAAAAAAAACAAAACTGTAATGTGTGTGACCAATTTATTAGCATTCTAGCAGTGTAAATATTTGTATGTAAAAAAAAATCAAATGGACGGAAGATAGACTTGATAATTATCTTACCCACAATGAGCAAACACTTCACATGTCCATCTGCTCCTGGGTTGATGTTTCGCTCGCTCTCTGTTCAGGTGACGGTGTACGTGGAGGAGGCTGCTGTGCCAACCTGCCGGTGTTCTTCTCCCTGAACAGCGGTCTGGTGGCAGTGGTAGCCCGGGAGAGTGCTTCCATTCTGCCGGAGACCATGGAGGACTCGCTTTGCTCCTCGCTGGCTGCAGCTCAAGAGGTGAAATTTAAGGCCGTTACAGACAGGCAGCTACTATTACTGGTGAACCTGTGGGGTCTCGCTCTGCTCTCCATGTGAATGACAGGTTAAGAAAAGGCCTGGTGATTCGTGTTGTAGTCATATAAATGACTTCCGTGCCCCACTTCATCCATGCCAATACAACTGTGGACTATATATCACACTTTGTCACATAGCATGAAGTTGAGGACATTTCTACTCTGTCAGCGAGCGGGCGAGTGCCTGAGATGAGTACACAGGCAACGGTTTCACGGAAGTGCGCCCGCTCGTCGCTCTGCTTGCAACACAGCTGGTTGCTCCTTGCCTGCCCACTGACCTCTCATTGAAAGTGAATTACAACAGTGGGATAGTCACCGCCTGTCTGTATGGGCCATAAGACTGACAGCCGCCTGGTGCCTGCAGAGTGACAACCTAGGCAGAAAACGTGCAAAAGAGCAAGAAGAACATTAATTCATGCAACATCTGCAGGCAGCCAGCCTGTCTCAAGACCTCCAGTTAGGAAACTTCAAAAAAATAAAAGCAGAGAAAATGGCACTGAACAATGTTTTATGCATTTAATTGTGACTGAATCCAAAATTCATTTCCAATTCTGATTCTGTTTCTTCAGGCTTCAGCCATGGAGACTCCAACCAGAGCAGAGTCTGTAGCTCAGGAGGACAAAACAAAACTCCTGAAGGCGGCTTTCCTGCAATTCTGTCGGTATGTCAGTGAACAGCTCCCATAAAACAACAAAAAAATCAAAAACTTTATTGACCGTTTGGATAAAAATGGTGCGTTGGCTTCTGGTTTCACTCAGCCCTTCTTTGTTTAGCTGTCTAAGCCTTGTCCCATCAGTCATGACATTGCACCTCATTTCTAGGCAGGAAATAACTCATTAAACCAAATTTACCAGAAAAATATACAGATGAACATACACCAGTGTGATAAGAACCACCTGAAATTACAGAAATCATCTCTGGGTAAAATTTATAATGTTAATTTTCATTTATTTAGCTTGGTGCATGTCTTGTTTGCTAGTGAGGGTGGGAATAAAGACCAATGCTTCAGCCAGACACCAGGGGGTGATAAAGATGTTTATTCACTTTCAAGAGCAAGCATCTTACTGTCTTTTGCAAACACAAATAATTTAATACTAAAAATGTGTCATGTAACATTCAAAATTAGTATTTTGGATACAAGTATTTTGTTCAGTTAATAATAATAATAATAATAATAATGATAATAATAATGATAATAATAATGATAATAATAACTCATCTTTTCTTTGTCAGTAATGATCTGGTGGGAGCTCAGACTGTCATAGACGAGCTCTTCCCCGCTGACAGTGACAAGGAGGACGGAGCCGAGCTGGACAGTATGGTGACTCAAATAAACCTGGATCTGGTGGACGACTATCCAGCTTCAGACCCCCGCTGGGCAGAGTCTGTTCATGACGGTGAAGAGGGAAAAGGGAAAGAGAAACAGATTAATTCACCCGCGTAAAGCCTGACAAAAATCATGAGACCAAGAGTAACTTTTTTTACCTAAAACAAATTAGACTTCCACGTACTCTAATTGTAATAATATATATATTTGTGATCTGGAGGAATCGCTTTACATTTGCTCCCAAAACAAACTGAGCGACGCTTTTGTCAATAACATCCTGTTTTTGTAGCAACACGGTAAACAGGATTTTCTCTCTAAAAATGCCTTGCTCTCAGTTTTCACAGTGATCATCACACCAAATGTATTTAGTAAAACTAAGGATATTTGCGTGCATATTTTGTGTTAGGAGCCTCCTGAAAAATATTTAATTATCTCGAATACAGTGACACAGGTGGGATTTTTTTCTCTACTTTGTTCATTAACACAGATACAGATCAGAATCACGTATAATGTTTGTTTTCAAATTCAAATTTATATGCTTTAATAGATCTTTTTCTACCTCATCTCTCTCTGCTGTAAACCTTTGAATGTCCTCAACTATTTTTGTAACTTCACTGGTAGATCACTCATAAAATGAGAATGAATCACTGCAGAAAAATAAATAACAAACAGTAGTAATTAGAATAATGTCTCAGAATCCCTTTGCCTAAAGAATTTACATTTAATTTAAGAAAGAGCAGAGAGAAGAGCAAAAATAATCGTATTAAATTACCTGAGGATGTTGAAGATGCTTGTATTGCTTATTCAGCTGTTTTGTACTTTTAGACGCAATAAGTTTAAAGAGTTTTTTTGTCGGTTTTCCAGAGAGTGCCGGATTTCCTCTCACCTCCCTTATCATCCTCCACCAGCTAGAGGACAAGATGAAGGCCCATGGCTGCTTCATGGACTTCTTGCTCCAGGTACTCAGACACACACACACACACACACACTTACACACATACACACATACATGTACAGCCGGAATACCTTAAATCTGGTAATGATGGTGAACAGAACTTACTAAGTTTCCGTATAACAAATGCAGCCTGTGTTTTAGAATAATTTGAACCATATTTTAAAGGTGCACCGATATATCGATGGATTCAGCTTTTGATTTTGTATTTCAAGATATGGAATAAAAATGATATCATACTCTGTCATGAATTAATGTAGATCATTTTGTGTTGTAGCAAGGAAAGTATATTTCATTTTCTCCTTACAGTCAAGAAGGGTAGCTTTATTAGTGTCCACATGATGGTGCTCTTGCACCACCAACTAATCAGCTCTGTCTTGATCAGGATTAAACTTTCAGATGTCTCCTAAATATGTTTAAAGCTCACTCCATCTGTTCCACTCCAGCATCATTGTTTGACTTTTAATTTTACTCTTCAAAGAAGGATCCTAATCAGAAACTGAGACTTCTTACTAGGGCTGTGCATTGGCGAGAATCTGGCGATACAAATCATGTTCCAGAGGTTATGACACAATATATTGCAATATATTGCAATACCCTGAGCAAGGCGATAGATTGCAATATTTTCTCTACCTTATTTTTTGGAAAACTGTCATAGTATAAGGAACTGCTGACAATATCTGTAAAGTCTAAGTAAAAAAAAACAAAAACCACAAAAATTTATGCAATCCGAATATCGCTGTCAGGGTTTAAAATGCCACAAATCTATGCCTGTAAACTATTAATTAACTACTAACTGTAAACTATTAATAATCGATAAAATATTGCAAAACATAATATTGCAATATTGATATGTAACAATATTTTCTTACACCCCTACTTCTTACGCATTATTTGTCTTTGTCAGAACCTGAGTGCGCAGAATACGACTCGATTATGCAGGTTGGTCAGAGATTCATGTGTTTTACGCTTGTAGCATCTAAATTTGCCGCAAGCAGAGGAAGCAAGCGCAGCACATCTTCGGTACATTGGGGTTCCCAGTCATCCTGGAAAACTTGGAAAATCAAAGCAAACTTTCCAAATGGAAAATGATCTCTGGAGTGGAAACTTTGGGACTGGTTGACGTATCCTGCTAAATTTCAGACAGGGGCTGAAATCAAAACCTTTGGCGGATGTGGAAATCTATGACAAGATCGGAGTTCTAGAGACAGGAAATTTAACAAAGTGATTGTCCCCATCCTCTCCCGTTAGGTGGGTCTGCTGGACCGGCTCGGCCAGGTGACAGTGCGCTCGTCTCCCATGGCAACACGCCTGCTGCTGTGTGAGCACGCAGAGAAGCTTCAGGCAGCCATGGTGCTGAAGAACCATCACAGCAAACACCCTGAGTTGGTCAACCGGGCCATCGGCCTCGCGCTGCAGAGGAACAACGTTGCCGTGCCGCCCAGCCTCACTGCCGCTGACGTCTTCTTCAGAGAGGTTTGTGTCCGACTGTGTTCTGCTGTGATAATCCATGCAGTGTGGAGGCTGCATTAAAGCTTTGTTTTTGGTGCATGCAGGTGTCTCAGATCTCCTCAGTGTTTGATTGTCTGCTGGAGGAGGAGGAGTGCAGTCTGAAGGAGAACCCGGTCGACTCGGTGCAGTGGGCTGAAGTGGTTGTCACTATTAACAACATCATCAAGGTACAACTTATTTATTATTTCATGGAGGCTGATGTTTTCTCACCAAAGAGGGATGACAGCAGGACTAACACTAACCTAAAAAACACCTCTGCTTATTTGGTAAAGTAAAATAATTGTTCCAACTTGTTGTTTGTGTGTAGGATGTTCTTCAGGCTGCTGGTCAGTACAGGGAGACCAAGTCCCCTATGTACCGAGCTTCTGAAACCGCTGCTGCAGAGCCTGAGTATATCCCATGGACAGGTGAAGCAAATTCCTCAAAGTGTCTGTAATACTTCATTCTCAGCAGCCTGATAGTTTATTGCTGTGAAAACTTGACCTGAGTGTAATTGGGCCATAATCGCAATATAGCCTGCTGCAATTTTAAAATCACATGAAGGCGCAAGTATGTTAAAAGAGAAATGTATGTGTAAAAATAGCATTTTAAGTTACGTAATGTGGTGCTGTAGAGTTGTCCTGGCCTTCACATCCTTTTCCACTGACTGAAGAAAACGTCTTCGTTTGGTACAGATCGCAAAAATTACATTAAATGAAAATGAGATTAATGATGTAATAATGATTATTCCCTGTAATATTGAAATTCATATTGCAATCTCAGTATCAGTCCAATTAATCACCATTAGATTTTTTTTTTTTTAATTCCACAGCCCTACCCTAAAACCAGAAAAAAAAAATTGTGAAGAAATGAAACCATAATGTAGCTTTCAAGCTACTGGTGTTTAATTTTGGAGCTTTGACCCACACAAATAAATTCTCTTCCTGTGGAGGAGAGATTAAATCTAAAAGTCTATCTAAAAGTTCTCTATACATGTCTGCACTTTCCTATAAAGTTGCAGAAGGGAACTTCTGCCAACAAGTTAATATTAGCTGTAGAAGACTCAAAAAGGAAGCAACTTTGCCGCAGCTGTTGCCTCTGGCTCGCATTTTATTTAGTTTGTTTTCGCTCTCTCTTTTTAGTCCAATTTAAATTGAGACAAAACATTTGCAGGGAAAGTTGCAGCAGAGTAAACTGGTCCATCTCAACTTGAGCTTGAGCCAACTGAGGGTGTAGCTTGCAGACACTCTGTTGTCAGCAGAGACGAGTTTTAGAACATAAGACGTGAACAGCTAATCAGCCACGTCACCTGTCACTAAGAAGCGCAGTGTAGACTGGCCAATTAGGACAGAGAGGACAGAGGGAGTCACTGATTGGGCAAATAGAACAGGAGCAATAGGATTTTTTATCAATCTTGAATACAGAGGTGTGAGAAAACACAGAGATCTCACAATACTCTCAGACCATGTTGATTACCAGTGACTGTATATGGATAATATGACATTTTTCCATATAGAACATGACAAGTTAATGATATTTACCCCAAAGTTACCCACTGCAGCTTTGATATTTAGATTAAAATTGGAATACTCCCCCTACTATAACTTCATCGTGCTTAATGTGTATGACTTTATTACCATGTAAACTGCTTACATAGAATTTTCTGTTTTAAGATCACAATCAGTTAAAGTAATCAATGTAGACACTGATGGTACGTCAGTAGAATAATGTGCAACCATTAGCAGCGATGCTCCCCTTACACAGTCACAGTGATTTTCAAAACTCCACAGAAATCTTAAATATCAAAATACGTCATATATCTTCTCTCCTCCAGCGTCTGGTGGTGTTGGCGGCATTCGAACCGTCATCTCCCGCCAGCATGAGATCATCCTGCGCTCGGTGTACCCACATGCCGACTCAGGGCTGCGCAGTACCCTTTGCGAGCAGCTGGTGGCGTTGTTGGACATCTACCTGAGCGGCTATGTGGCCCAGCTGAACTCCTTACAGCAGCAGAGGCCCGCAGGGGCCCAACCGGAGCGTTACAACAGCCTGGAGATGGAGTACAGCCAGCGCCGCTCCGAGCTGCTGACCCCGCTGTGTAAGTGGAGGATTTAATCGACTTATTTCCTGTTTGACTTGTTCAAAAGCTTAAAGCATCTAATAACAGAGCGTAACAACAATGATCCCGGGTCAGTTTTAGACAGGGACCTTTGTTGCAGGTCATACTAGGCTTGGGCTGATATTACATGTATAGAATACTGTGATACTTGCCGTCCTCTGTCATTAGTTTGTAGTTTTGGTAAAAGAAATCAGTTATACAAAGACTCCAAATAAAGAACAATTACATGCAGAACAGCCAGCTGCATGTGGTGGACATTCCTGTAAATGCCCATTTTTCCTCACTATACTTTCTAAATGCAGAGCATTACGGTGGGTCTGTGTTGCAGCTGTAACTGTAGAGTTGTTTTGTGTTGCAGTGGATCTCGGTCAGTACCAGTGGGTGGCAGCGCTGGCTGAGAAGTATTGTGACTTTGACATCCTGGTTCAGATGTGTGAGCAGACGGACAACCAGAGCCGCCTGCAGCACTACATGACCAAGTTTGCAGATCAGGTACAGAGAAAATCAGAAACACTCAGGGAGTCATGATGTGTTTGCGTAAAGAATCCTGTAAAGTTTTTGACCAGCAGCAGCGTCGTGGAGTGATGAGCAAAGTCGCTGCTTTACTTTAATTTTACATGCTAAAGATTTTTCCCCTGGCAGCTCACCAGTGTTCTCATTGTACTTTCTGTTGCAGAACTTTGCTGACTTCCTGTTTCGCTGGTACATGGAGAAAGGCAAGAGGGGGAAGCTGCTGTCCCAGCCAGCCGCTCAGCACCAGCAGCTGGCCAGCTTCCTGCAGTCTCACCAGCACCTGAGCTGGCTGCACCACATCTATGTTCACGACTACCACAGTGTACGTCACACCAAACTAGCACCAAACTGTGATCTTCTTTGTATCATAATCCAAACATTCGTGAACTCAACTTAGTTGTAGTGAGCTCATGTTTCAGAATCTGTACTGGGAGGGAAAACTGGTCAGATTGGTTCATCCCAGACTAGAACAGGCCCCAACATGAACTGGGAAGGAGTCAGAGTCATTGATCAGGAATCAGAGGATGGTTGAGGAAAGACCAGGGGCACTAAAGGGCTGCTGTTGAATACAGCCAGAGGTTACAATCACTCAACCTGTTCTTAGGTCAATTGAAAACAAGGTTCTTATAAATAATGTTGATTTGTAATGACATCATCTTCACTGACTTAGATTGCTTTAATGAAATTCTTGTAGATAAATGTAGAGCTGAGGAGTTTAGGCTTTGTAGTTCATGATTTTTGAGATTTTTAAAACAAGCAGTTGCCATTCAGCACCATTTAGAGGCGCTGAAGTGTTGAGTTGATGATGTTATGCTGAGGTCCCTTCACAGAAAACACACACATAGACAACACACAACACAAAACTTCCATCCTTCCCTCCATCTTCATTTCTTTACACCTCTATTTTTTCATCCCTCAGTTTTGTGTTTGTATCTCTTTCCTTCCATTCCTTGACCCTTTTCATTTTACCTGTTCTTCTTCTGTTTTATCTCCCATCTATCCTCCCTTTTACTTTATTTTCTTCCTTTCTTCCAGTTTTTCTTCTCTTTGTTCTGTTTTTGTGTTTCCTCTTTTTTTGTGCTTTTGTTCCGTCCTTACACCTTCTGTTTTTTCCATCCTAAATCTTTTTCTTTCTTTCTCCTTTCCTTTCATCCTTTTTCCTCACTTCCTTCCCATTTTCCCTGTCTTCCGTGTCATTAGTTTGTAGTTCCCTTGTATCGGAACAGAAAAGGTATTGAATGTTTCTTCTAGATCAAAATCATGTGGGACTGTTGAATGTTATTGTGCAGGGAACTTATTTGTGATGTTAATCAGTCACTGATTAAAAATGACAAACATTTCTTGAGGTTCACTCATGTGAGGAGTTGAAAATGTGTTCAAGCTGTTTGGATGGTCAGACCCAGCAAGCAGTTGCAGGG
>JAQLOL010000019.1:11890893-11906516 GCA_029783665.1 Naso thynnoides
ACACACACACACACACACACACACACACACACACACACACACACACACGTTTGTATATATATATATATAATATCACCCTTTTTCAAAAATAACAATAACAACAAGTAAGAATAACCAGTGATAATAAAGAGAAAGTAACCTTTTAATTAATTATTCTTCTTTTCTCAACAGGTTTTGTTTTCACTTGGAGGCAGAGTATGCATGCGCAGTCCGGTCTCTGCATCTTTATGGGTATATCATATTTCACTCCTCAGTACTACGTTTCTGCTCTGCTCCATCAAGTCACCAGGAGTTAAATTTCTGTACCGGAAGTACAGAAATTCCAAAAAAAGGTTGCAATGACCAATACAAGTACATAGAAACAGTGTGTGATGTCTCAGTAGGGGCACCTCTGAGATACGCGTCGTATAAGAAATATTTTTTTTAATGAATTTGTGGTTATGAGTTTATTGTGAGTTGGCTGGCTAAGTACCTAAAGGTGATAAATTTGTTTCCTTGAAGTTTTATTTTGAAAGTGTGAACCGGAAACTCGTTGTACTTTAGCCGCGGTGGTTTTAGCTAGCTTGTTGCACAGCTTCGGTGTTTTGCTGGTTAGTCGGAGGAAAGCGGAGCGATGCGCGTTGACTGTCCGCAGTGTTGAAGGGACGGACTGGACTAAAAATCTGACCAGACCGACCTGGAATGAGGTCTCGGTAAGGACAGTTATATCTGACTTTAACATCCGACCGTTAGCATATTTTTAAAAAACAAAAATCTCGCCCTGTACATACTGTCAATGATCTCACCGTGTTTACAAACGGGGCTTGCAGGTGAGGGTAGCGACTGTGAATGGCTGTGGCGGTTTTCACACGATAACGGTTATTTTAAACTCAAATGTTTGCACCCTTTCCCCTTCTGCAGAGAAAAGCTCATATGTAATTTTTTTCTGCGGTATGTTTTAGGTTTTAACATTTTGAATAGGCGATATTTTCGGGTGTGACTGAGGAAATTAGCCCAAAGCATTCAAAACAAGACCCATTTAACTTGCGAGAAAGAAAATACACCAATGCATCATCCATAATTAGCTGTGTGACAATGACAAAATGTTTTGTTAGGCTAATCTCCCGCTTCGTTCTTGGATCAGATGTAGGCCAGCTCATATGGCTTAAATAAATAATACCTTTTTCTCCCCCAAACGGATGATTGCAGGTTTTTATATAAAAAAGAAAGATGTGTAGGCGGACGGACTCCTCACAGAAATAGATCATCTGTTATGAGTAACAGCAGTACTGTTACAGTCAGTAGTAAGACTATAATGAGCCTCAATCCTCCTGTGCTCTGGCTATAATCTGTTGAGGAGGGAAAAGTGGGCGTGGCTTACAGGTAGACCACACTAGATCCATGTTAAGATGCACACACCTGGCAGAGTGGCCGACGGAAAAATTTTAAATATTTCATTTGGCAAAATAGCGGATGAGGATGGAAGGAGTATAAATATACACAGGCTACATTTACTCAAATACACTTCATACATAGCCTACAAATTTCAGTTACTATCTACTTGAGCTTTTTCATTTCATGCCACTTTCTGCTCTATTTCACTATATATAACTGATGAGTATTGTACTTTTTTTTTCACTTGGCAACTGTCTTTAATATTTACTTTGGTTTATGTTGGAAAAGAAGGTCTTATTATAGGCCCACACAGTGCTGTAATGTGGGCTGATCTACCCCAGTGCAGTTCAAACAACCACCTCAGAGGCCTAGTGGTTTGAGTGTCCATCCTGTGATTAGGAGGTCAGGGTTCATTTCCTGGCCGATATCAAATAGTACCTGATGCCTCCCTGCTTGGTGCTCTGCATCAAGGGTTGGACGTTGGGTAAGTTCCTGCGACATACTAGCGTCGTGTCCAGGGGCTGCACTTGTACACCAAGCTGCCTCTGGGCCTCTGTGGCCTTACAGCTCAAACAGGTCATCACTTTGCCAGTTAGTCAACTGACATAGAACTAATAAGGAAATATTTTGATAATTTGAGTCACTTGTTAGCATGAGCTAAGCCTCCCAAATGTGTGGATTTTTTTTTTCCTTAAATGATTGCAATGCAATGTAATCATATTTTTGATGTTTGGATTGTTTGGTTGGGCTAAACAAACCTTGTGAAGTTGTGGGTTCTCAGTAACTGTGATGACATGTCTTACCAGTTTCAGGATTTTTACAAACCAAACAAATAGTCGTTTGCTATTAGTACTTTACTTAACTATCTCAGATGTTTTTATTGTTTTATTTCCTCCTCTGATTTTACTCAGTGTTTTTAGAGCCAGACGAGAGCAATAACGAGAGCCATGGTGACCAAGAAAATCCGGACAGAGTATATGAAGAAGTTTAGAGATCCTAAATGGGAGACATTTTCCAAATGCTACGAAGACTCTCTGAAGTATCGTCTGACCCGGCGGGTAATGGAGCATTCCCACAAGCCCTGGTTCTGGGAAGGCTGGGACAGCGGCTCTGACTCCAGCGGCTGGTCAACACCAAGGATGACAAGGAACAAAATTGTCCCCCTGTCCCTCCCACCGCCTACTTCCTCGGAGGTGAAGCGGAGTTTGTCCAGCCCTGGATTGAAACTGCCTCCAGAGGATGGAGAGCCTGAGGCTGGAGCTGCTGAAGCTACAGCAGAGGACGCTGCACAGGCTGCAGGTGAGCAAACTTTTTCAAATGATTGTTATTAACTTTTAGCAGTGAAATGATAAGTGCATGAACTGAGTAATCAGTCAACACAAAATCAGGAGCCAACAATTTGAAGAACTGATTAATGATTTCAACTTTTATCAGACTACATGCCAAAAATTCTCTGATTCCAGATTCTGAAGTATAAGAATTTTGTACCAAGTTAAAAATCTGAAGACACCCTTTTTGCATTCAGAACTTATAATTCAAATTTTGAACCATTAGCCTATTTCATGTTATGTTGTTACTAATTTAATGAGTAAAATTAACTGTTTTTCAAACTGGAGATCACAAAATTTATTTGCATTAAGGAGAGCTGCACCTAATAACTTTTTTTTTTAAACTCTCGACCGCTAATTGTTTATTTGATTACTTGCTGAGTCTATGAAATGTCAGAAAACACTGACCAATTTAAATCAGAACTTCCTATAATAAAGGTGGCATCTTCAAAACGTCTTGTCACGTAAGAATTTTGGATTTTTTTCTTTAGAAATGGACACAAAACAATGAATTGATTATCAAAAACAGTTGCTGAATAAATGTTCTGTTTTTCAACTAATCATCCATTCATTTTTATATCCAGCATTATCAAGTATTTGTCAGATACTTTGGGTTTATGAGCAAATCAGCCCACTTTGTGCTTGGCCCTTAATTAGCGAATATTAGCATGTTAAAGACGAGCAGAAGGGCCTTTTTCCAGAGTGTCCACTGCCGTTTTGTGAAATAATCGATATTCAAACAATTAAACAACCAATGACCGGTCTGTAAGTTGAGGGAATCTGATTGGAGTGTTGTTGGCAAGTGGGCAGGATGTAGGCGGCACAGTGACAGCCAGATGAAGCATGTTAATGTCATTGTCGGCGTGTTAGCATGTTGTTGTTAGCATTTAGCTCAAAAAGTCGTTGCTACAAGTGTAGCCTTACAGAGCTGCTTAAATGACTTTGAACTCTTACCTTACTGTTGTGACAATCTACAAAATAAATTACTTATTTGGAAAGAAATAAACTAATCAACACATAATTAATATAGTTATTAGTTGCAGCCCAGCCAACCACCCCCTCTGACTTCAGGTGGTCTGAAACTGTAAATGAATATGCGTTAAACCAAATGCTCAGAGTTGATCAGGTTGCATTGTAACAGCATCAATATCACCTGGGTTTGTGTTTAATATGAGGAAACAGAGAGAATGATACAACTCTTTATATCTTAGTTAAAACGACTGTCCTGTGTGTCCTGGTTCTTCTGTGTCCTTTGTTTCCTGTCTTGCTTCCAGAAATATTTGGGACAATCTAACAGATCCCCAAGAGGAGATTCTTTGTGCTCCTGCGTGAGCATTTGTCTGACAGTGTGAGGGTCGGAGGCTGGTTTACTTCCTGAGATGCTAAAAATATTTGTGGACTTCAGGTTCAGTATTCAGCTGGGACTGTTTCCTCCTCTTCATTCTCTGAACTCGGGTATACAGGAACCACTGTGTCTGTTCAAACATTTCCATGACTGCATTTCAGACAGGAGAGTGTTTGGGGAACAGCTCCAAATTTTACCACCGCACATTTTAGAGGGTCTGTAAGCAGTATGTGTTTCAATTATCACAGACTGAAGAACCCTGTTAAGGTTAAGTCTGTCAGGGGACCAAGTACAGTCTGTTGGTTTCGAGCTGAAGTTGACCTCTAGCAATTTGTGGCATTTCTAACTAATTTGAACACAATTAACCTGTATTACAACATATGAACATGACATTTTGCATCACCAGACTATTCGTGGCTTTGGTTTTAAACAAATTACCTTGTGCTTGGAAAATAATCATCTCCTGTCTTCACCTACTGTCTCCTGTCGTGAACTCTGTGTCTGTGGCCTTTTATCTCTGTCACCTCTGACTGTCACTAAATAGGTAACAACTGGACAAACAAAATCTGTATGTCTTAGGGACCTGACTTGTCAAGACACCTTGAATTTCTGGTGTGATATATGGGGACAGCTTGGTTTGCCAAGGATAAAAGATTGTGAAGCAAGAGAGTCTCGGTGTCACTGCTGCCTTGAACATCTTCTCATGTTGTTCGTGCTCTGACCTGCTGGCAAGTGTATTAAACACATAAAGGACACTCTTGATTGTGAGCCCTTATTCATTACAGAAATTTTGATCCAACCTGAATGCGTGTAAATGCCTTAAAAAAAAGTGCAAATAGAGCAGCCGTGCAACCCAGAAAATCAAAGAGAAATTTTTATTAATCTTTAATAAAATCTTTGCTTCTGTGTGTCTAACCTGCAGTGTTTCCTGTGTGTGTGTCTGTTGTTCTGGGTCTCAGTTACAGAAAACGGTGTGAATGAAGCCAGCAGTGGTTCAATGATAGCAGCTCCAAACAGCAACAGACCGTCAGATGGCACAGAGACAGACGACGGTCCCGCTGACACAGCGTCCTCTGATGGGGAGCCTGTAAACCCAGCACCAAAGCGACGCCACCGCCGCCGCACCACTCGGTCTGAGACGGGGCACCGGGACAGTTCCCATGACAACAAACCAGCTGTTGTCCGCAAACCACCAAGAGCTAAGAGCCAGCCACCGATCAGACGGCCCTCCAGTCGACTGGACTGGACGGAGAGACAGACAGAGGTCAGAGGCATGCAGAATGATGTAAGTGTCACCGTATCACCAAAGCCACTTTTTGCACACACAGAGTGAAAAACTTTATCAGGCAAAAACACTGCTGGTTTTAGCCTCAACTCAAATAAAAAAAACAAAACCTGCCAATTGTTTTTCAACACTACTACCAGAGTTTGTGATGTTGTTGCATCATGTGAATAAAAGAGTATTTCAAAAAGAGGAACAGCTATAGAGTTAGGATGTAAAATGAAGCCAGAAGAGCCTTTCAGAGAAGCTCGACCTCAATCAAAGGACACCAGAGAAGTGAGGCCGTGTCACCAAACACTCACATTAATAATAAAACACAGGTGTACTCTGTAGAAATGACTTCTCTTTCTGTCTGTGTCTCTGGTTTCTCCTCTCAGCGGAACACCAACAAGCGCAGCTCCAACCTGGACCGTCGGCAGGCTCGCTCAGCTGACCTGGAGAAGCTGAGACAGTCAGAGATGACGGTGGCGGACGACCGCTGGATGACGGAGTACATGCGCTGCTTCTCTGCCCGGCTGAGGTAGAGACGGAACCCCCCCCAATCCCTGAAAACCATGTTTACTTAATGGAGATATGAGACAGTGAAACAAGTGTTGCTCATTTGTCCAGCTGAAAAAACAAGATGAACTGAGAAACATGTTGTCTCGTCAGAGTCCATCAAACCTGAACTGCACTGTCTTCTTATTGCACAACGGTGTGGTGGAGTAGTATAAAGTCAAGAAGTGAGCAGGGCTACTGATACAGAATTGAATTTTTTCTCAAAATAAACTTCAGTTTGGGTGAAGAAGCAGAGGAATGTCTTTGAAAGCTGTATGATAAAACAGGTTTCTTTACCGTCATCAGATACAGATATAATTTTACCAGTCTCCTAAACAAATCACATTTATTCCCTTTAGTTTGGTTCAGCAAATTTCTATAAATACTACAATACCCATAAGCCTCAGCAACTCTTCCCATGGAAGAAGGCAGCTTGATTGAAACAGGATTTTTGTAGGCCAGTACTAATAATCTGAAGAAAAAACAGCCAAGATTGATTTTTTTACATCAACACATACTGGTTCACATTTTCGATTCAGTTCTCCGGCATATTCACTCTTCTTGTTTCACTTTCACTGCTTATAGTATTGTTTACAGCTGCTGTTTTCAGAACTTCAAAAGAGCCGATATTTCTGTGTGGAGTAACTTTCTGCGTGGAGTTTGCATGTTCTCCCTGTGTCTGTGTGGGTTTTCTCCAGGTACACCAGCTTCCTCCCACAATCCAAAGACATGCGGGTTCATTGGTGATGCTAAACTGCCTGTAGGTGTGAATGTGAGTGTGAATGGTTGTTTGTCTCCATATGTCAGTCCTGTGATGAACTACCGACTTGTCCAGGGTGGTCCAGGGTGTACCCCACCCTCACCCAGTGTCAGCTGGGATTGGCTCCAGCCCCCCGCAACCCTGCAAAGGATAAGCAGTTATGGATAATGAATGAATGTATGAATGAATGAATGAATATTTCCCTCAGGAATTGAAAGAGACCAAAAGTGGAGATATAAGGGACTGAATACTGGACTATAGGGGCTTTATTTTCAGGTGCAAAGCTGGTCTAAGTGCAGGTCTAGGCGTATTTTTGGTAATTTGGCACAGTGCAGGTGTTTTTTTTTTACACACCTGTGCCTGTGTGTATGTTCACCAAATTTCCAAAAAAGATTGCCATACTAGTGCTCCCTGTTCCCAGTATTTAGACCTGCATCTGCGCTGCGTCAGGATTGACAAAAATAGAGCCCCAGGGCTGCAGCTATCAATTTTTTAAGTATTTGACTCTCTACAGATTATCCAGGCAATCAACTGAGTAATCTGATAAGAAATTACGTGTTTATTGCATTCATTCACTTTTGCACTACTTAAGCACAAAAGTAATAAACATAAGAAAATAAGTTTTAAATGAACAATTGGTCTCCTTTTTTAAAAAGAACCCCATCAGTTGCAACTTTCTGTGCTGAAGCTGTCTATAGTAAGACTATAATTTACTGAAATAGAGTATAATATTACTGTAATTGTTATTATATTTATCACTAGGCCAAGATAAATATATTTTAAGTTCATTAGAATGCACTTTTATTTACTAGGCTATATTGAAGGGGTCACTGGGGGATTCAAGATGTTTGAAAGGCAGGGGCGAAAGTAGTTAAAAGGGCACCTGTTGCATGTGGTTGGGCACGAGCACTCACTGGAAGGGCATCCTAGAGGGCACTTTACCACGATTTGTTCACTGGAAGGGCATGTGAGAGGGCACTTTCCCACTGTTTTGTTTTTATCCCAGTACACGATGATATGAATTGGGCTATCATACCATCCATAGCCACCACACTGATTTACCTTTTAAACTAATTTTGACATTTAACCATAATTAATGTACATGCTTTACTAACCTCGATCTTATCGAGCAGTCATATTGATTTACCTAAATGCTATCAGGGGCATAATTAAAGGGGGGGCACACGGGGGACATGTCCCCTCCACTTTTTTGGAAGGCAGTATCAGCAGTAATGGGTGGTCTCGGGGTGCTCTTACCAAAAAATTTTAGGAGAGATGTCATTTCCTGTATTCTAAAGCATTTTAACATGTGGTTGATACTTAATGGACTGTGACTAATGAAACTGTATCATTAGTGCATTGTGGATTGGGATAGTTTCTGTTTGTACGGGTATGGTCACGTATATGGTGCTTTTGTTTTTTGCTTGTTTTTTTTTCTCTCCCCCTCCTCTTTGTTGTTTTGTTCTAAATTTTAAATTGTCCAAAATAAAATATCAAAAATAGATAAATACTGGACATTCAGGCTTTTTATTTGTCAAAATGAGGAACTCCTGTGACAAAGAGAACAGCTGATTGCTAGCTTAAATTATTAATTGTTCATGTTACTACCAGCAGTGATTATTAGTCTACTTACTGTTGTCTTTTCTAAAACATGTCCTAAAGTTCATGTTTCTGGTGGAGCAAACATGTCAAATCAAGAGATGTTGGCCAAAATATAGACGTTTGTAGCTTCCCTCCTAATCTTTCTGCTAGCAGTCAGGCTGTTAGCGGTGCTTTAGTCTCTATATGTTTATTGAAATAAGGTCCCATGGACTGAAAGTAGACGGGCAGGAATTAGGCACTCTATTGATCTCACTTGGCACCCCCGCACGAGCTTCAAATGTGCACAAGCATGCAAGTGAACGCAACTCAGGAGCTACAGGCTTCAGTAATTAGTGACATTAAAAACATGGTGTCAGTGATATTTTTTAAAAAAACAGCCTGTCACGGCTTTAGAACACTTCAAAATAAATCAACACTATGAAAAATAAGAAATAATCATTAGTTTAGCAGTGACTGATACAATGTGCTTCTTGTCCATACACTGCACTCCAGACAGCAGTTTCTGGGTAAATAAACCACCGTTAGAAATGGAAATGTAGGCATAATGAATCTGACAGTAACAAAAGCTGGCTCTGGAACTTAAACGATGTCTGTTCATGCTTCTTATTCAGTTATGTTTTACAAAGTTAGACTGTAGAATTATATTTTGCTCACTTATTTACAGCTCAGATGTTCCTGAACATTACTGATGATGTTGTCACGTACAGTAATGCCTTGTCGGTGCTGGTTTTGTCTTACACATGAATTGATGTCGCCTTCTGTCAAACTTTGAATAGTAATAAACAATGATTAAGCAATTCATGAGCCCTAAGGATTGTGCTATTCCATAAAATGTACATTTATTAGTTATCTCATACAGCTTCAGACATACCTTTCTTTTTAAGGTAAAGCTGCCTAAAGCAAGTGCTGTTTCCAAATGGATACAAAGTATTACATCAACAAAAATACAGCAGAAACCTTCACCTTTCTTTCTCCATTAAGCAATAATTTGAAAAAATAAACAACAGGACAAAACCACAAAGTCACATGTGAGCCTGAAGATGTGTTTGGAAAGGAAGTGCAGCAAATTCAAGCGGTTACTTACAAAATCATGAAAATGAAAATAGATTCTTGTCTATTGTGTTGGTTCGATGCAACTGAGTGGACACAAGCTTTTTGTGAATCTGTGCAAGTTGAAAATATTCCATTTGAGCAAAAAATCTGTGAATACAGTGGTGCTTTGCCAAGTGGGCGAAGTTGCTGCCTTCTGTCTGACAGCGGATGAGCGTTGATGGAGACAGCGGGCGCAGAGGCAGACCTTCTGGATGAATAAACACCCGGGCTCAGAATCGTTCACCAACAGGTGCAGAGCCTAGGCTCTAATGTTTACATTTTTTAGAATTCAAGGTAAAATTTGCTTCGGTCTCTAGCTGAACACACCATCACAGTAACATGACAAAGGTTTTGGAGCTTACATACTTGCTAATTAATGTTAATGTTGTTAATCAAGAACACATTATTCACATCTACTACATTGTTTTTCCACATTATATATCTTCTTCATAGTAGGCCTAAGCAATTCAGCTTAGCATGTAAAAAAATGCCACTTCATGTGACTTTGGTTACCCTGAGGTAACCCAGTAATCAGTCATGTTTGTTTCTTCATACAAGAAGGTGTGGAGAAGTAATGAGGAGTGCGAGGAGAACCAGGAAGGAGAAGCCAGCACTTGCTTGGACACGGTCACCACTGTTACCTAAAACAGACACAAATACAAATTCACTTTAGAGATCAGTAACATTGTAATTTTTTTTACTAAATTTAAACCTTTTTTTTTTTTTTACCACATACATAAAATAAGGTGCGTCAAGGCAGGCAACTTGAGCTGCACTGTTGTACGCATGACTTGTCCACCTTCAACATCTACCAATAAATGTTTATTGAATGGATAAAACAATGCTTTAGTTGTTTACCAAATGGATAAAATTTAAAACCCTTCCTAAATGTCCGCTAATTGTGTCAGCTCATTTCTTAATGTTTCAAGCAGACTCATGGTATACGCTTGATGGGTACATTAATAATCTAGTGCTAAAGTTTAAAGCTAAAGCTTACAGGTCCCAGGCTAACAATCTTTTGATAGCCAACTGATGGATAAAGTAGGAGACATTAAAATAAGAAACAACACTGTTTTCTAATACAATATATGGTGAATCCGTTTATGCATTTTAACTATGAAACATATTAATCAGATGAATATAGATACCAAAAAAAAAAAAAAATCAAAAATCAAAACTTTTTTTCACTTCTTTTTCACTTTTAAAAGAAAACTGTAGTTCTTTGGGAAGCCCGCTCATTCAAAATCCCAATGTAAGACAAGAACTCAGATGCCTTTCCTGTCTCTGTGTGTTCAGTGGGTTGCTAGACACCTGCTCTGTGGGAGCATTTTTGCACATTTGGGTAACCAAGGAAACACCACAACAATGAATTTATACTTCTGAATAAATTTTTTTGCTATATAAATTAAATAAAGAATTCTGGACCTTTTAATTAAGGGGTCTTGTAGTGACAAAGTGCCTCTGACACAGCGTAGTTATGCTTTGAAAATGAAAAAAATATTTCATCGCACGGTGAATGTGCAGGTACCCTGTGATGACCTGCACACACTGCAGGTAGCACTCACCTGAAGGAGTGGTTGATCCTGCAGTGGAATTTCCTGCTGCAGAAGAGGAGCTGGTGGTGGCAGTCACAGCGCCGGAGCTAGTATCACTGGAAGTTGTTGAGTCAGCTAAGCCACCAGTGAGCCCCAGTCCCAAAGTGTTGAGCTGCGACTGTGGCTGCACCCTGATCCAGTTCCTTACCAGCGTTTGATTTTCATAGGACGCTAAATCTGCCAAATTGGTGCCAAGAAGACCTTTTACCTCATCAACAGACAGGCTCTATGGAAGGCAGAGCAGAACAATGTTATGTGCTGATAAACAGGCCAACTTTATAAAGCACATTTAAAAACACAGAGGTAGATCAAAGTGCTTTAAGAAGTTAAAAAAAAAAAAAAAGTACAGGAAAACAACAGTATACAATACATCATTTCAACAATAAAGTCTGTTGGGATTATAATGTTATCAGCTCAAAAGGAAGGCAAAAGAGAAGAAATGGGTCTTCAACAATGGTACAAAGCATTAAAGAGTGGAAACAGATCTACTCTGAACTGGTAGATGGTTTTACAGGTTAGTGCTTTGCCACTGCAAAGGCTTGAACCTCTGGTTTTAAGCCTTGCTTCTTGTACATCCAAGAGCAGCTGATTGGTTGACCTCAGCACTCTAGCTGGAGTGTGAACGTGGAAAAGTTCTCACACACACACACACGCGCGCACACATACACTCATTCAAAGAGTCAGTGTATCTAAACAAAACGTTTGCCTCTGAAAAACACTGCTAAAAGGAAATCACAATTACAGCCAACTGACATACATACATACAAACAAACAAACACACAACTGACCAGTACAACGCTCTCATCCAGACTGACAAAGGTAGCCATGTCCATGTTGACATCAGAGGAAGACAAACTCCTGATGTAGTCTAAATCAGCTCCCCCTGCAGGCCAGGACAGAAATAACAATGAGTTTCATTTCAACTGTTTGTGTTTGATTGAAGTTTTCTGCATTCTTAAATGCTGTGTGTGTGTTTGTATGTGTGTGCGTGTGTGTTCATGTGTGTGCGTGTGTTTGCCTACCGAGGTAAGACGTCAGGAGCTGGAAGGTGCTAACAGGGACAGTTCCTGAGCGTGTGCTTGTGGTAAAAGCTTGTCTGGCGATGGTGAATAGTTCTTTCTTTTTCTCTGTGGTGCAGTTGGACAGGGTCAGGGCATCAGCGTCTCTGCAGAGACAAAAACACACCGAGTATGAGACAAGCAAAAAGGGAGGAATAGTTGTATGGGTACAGGGGCCTGGATATCAGAATAATGCGCAAGAATGCAACAGATCAATAATATTAGTGTCTTCAAACTTTTATCACACACGTAGTAACCTGTTGAAAATCCCTTTTCACTTTTATCTCTTATCACTCTTTTCTTTGAACCTTTAAAGGAGTCTGTTTATTATGGTTTTGAAAAACTGCATTTTGCACAATGCTCAAAAGAAAATAGCTGCTTTCAGGCAATTTCATTCATATGAAACTTTTGTTCATGTGAGACTTCTTTTCTAAAACTGTTAGATTATAATCTATATATGAGTATAAAACATACTTAGTATATATTTATGTGATTGTTGTGCTGCTGCACAGCTCAGAATATTTTACGTGAATTTACTTGTATTCTTGCACATTCCCCTTTATTGTTGTGTTTGTGTTTTTACATGTTTTTGGCTGCCTGTCACAATCTAAATGAGTACAATCTCCGTATTGTAGCTTAACAAAAAAAGCTTTACCATCAAATATTAGTGATCCTGGTTTTGCCTCTCAGGCTTTCTTTAAGAATGGCTGAACAACACAACATAACCTGCAGATAGCCTTTTGGGCTGAAAAAAAACCTTGGCCACCTCCTAAGCATGTCTTTATTTTGATCTAAACTTGGGTTGAGGTAGATTTTCTCCTAAATTCACTCCAGTTCCACTTTAATACTTTTTAGTAAAGATTTAAGTACCTACCAATGAAATTACATGCGATTCTGAGAGGAGATAATGCATAAATACATTGAAAATAAAGCACTCTCCAGAAAATCTCTCAATTATCTTCTGTTGTACTGCTATTATTAGGCAGGAACTTGAACACAAGTACTCTTCACTGTGAAATCCTTCTTGTATATGAATGGCCAGTTGACTGTAAACTTCCGGTTTCACAAGCAACTGAAATGATCACCTCTGTGGTTGCTTGCCTCCGCAAACCATTTAAGAGGCAGTTTACTTTCATGTCTGTCCAGACTCACATAATGGGAATTTTACTAAAGGGTATTGATTTCTTTTTTTTTGTAAAGATGCTTCTGCAGTCTGAACACTCTGCTTGTTGAAATCAGATATCAGAGTGTCTTTTGCGTCACCTCACAGATACTGAACACCTGAATGGAGGTTCTTAATGGACAACAGGGTAACAGATGGCCACAGAGCCTGATGAACATCCCGCGGCACATTATAAATGTTGCATGCCACCTTCAATCGTCAAATGTCCCAAGGGTGACATGCTCCCACTATTTACTGCTTTATGTATGGTGCAAACCTCTTCCTGCACAGTGAAGAGTCTGTCTGGTGCTGCAAGTTTGGCACCACAACTTGACAGCGCAAATGTTTAGATTTGGAGATGATGCATCTCCATATTTCCAATCGTTGTACTTCCGCCTTGGAAAGCTGCTCACCAGTGCATGTACTGACGTGTACATCGTTACCACAGTAACCAATGCAGAAGGGTTGATACAGAGCAGTGATGTCTGGTTGCAACAAATCAGATCTGATAACTTGCAAATGACAGTGCAGATAGTCTGTGTTAGAAATCAGATTTGAGAAATAAAATGGATTTGTCCTCAGTCCAAACAAGGCCTAGGTCTATTACCACAGTTTCAAGATGGACACCAAATATTAGTGTCACCAATGCACTATCTGCCAAATGTGAAATATGGTCACGATCTCCCCTCCTGTCCTTGAGTTACTGTGCTGAAAAATGGTGAAGTTGACCTTTGACCTTTTGGATGTAAACTATCATCATTTTATTAATTTATTCTATTAGACTTTAATGAGAAATTTTGTCATGATTAGCAAATTAATTCTTGATTAATGGCCAAGGTCAGGGTGACCTTTGACCAATAAATTCAGTTCAAAATCAGTTAACCCTGAATCCAAAGTGACAGTGTTTTCCACATTTGCAGACTTAACTAATGGGGACCTCAATCACTTTCACAAGAATGGACTAGACAGCCGGAAGGAACAAAACCATAATGGCTCTGGCCACTGCTGTCAATACTACAGTGGCAACCCTTCAAACACACACATGACCCTGGCTTCTTACTTTAGGCTTTGTTGGGAAATGTTCTTCAGAACGCTGGCATCCAGGGAGCACAGGTTGGTTCCTCCAATGACGTTGAGCTCTGTGCTGCGCAGTTTGTTCCCCTCCTTACTCAGATACTTTGAGATGATGGCCCTAGCCTGGAAGCAAAGAAACACTGGTAAGTATTTGCACACAGACACAGCACACTTCACTTGTTTACATGTTTGCTTACCAGGCTTGGGTCCCACTGCCCATTTGACGAGTTCATCAAAGCAGAGAGAGTGTCAATCTTTGTGATAGTCCACATGTTGATGTCGCTGATAGTGGCCACACGGGACGCTGGGCCTAAGAGCTGAACCTGAGTTTCTGGGATGCTGGAGTTGGCAGCATAAGCCTGGAAGCATGTGAGAATCAGTCAGAGGACATTTCTACTCTGCAGAGAATCGCAGTCAGTTCATTTGTTCAAAGTTTTTTCAGGAGTTTTAACTGTACACAGACACAGAGACTGAACCACAAAATGGAGAGCAAGTGCAAATGTGTTGCTGACTATGGGTCAAAGTCATTTAATGTTCAAATTACAGCAGTTTGCTATGCAGATATTTTCTTTATGTTGCCTTCATTTAGCGTTTATATTTACAGTTCATGATTTTAGCTCTGCATTTAATATGATCCTCCCCCAGATCCTGTTAAATAATCTGATACTGATGAGGGTGAACCCTTATACAATCAAATGGCACTATGCATTTCTTGTAGAAAGAAAACAACAAGTGACAGTTGATTCAACGCTCTCTGACTTTCAGGTTATTAGTACTGGAGCTCCTCAGGGCTGCGTAAGCTCCCCTCTCCTTTTTACATTGTATACAAACTGCAGGAATCAGCACACAGATAACCACATTATTAAGTTTCCTGATGATACAGGTAAATTTAGCCTCCTTACAAAAAACTCAGATGTCGACATGTATGTCAGAAACAGAAAATGTAGTGCAGTGGTGTAAGGGGCACAACCTGTTGCAAAGTATACTATGCAATGATTTTTGTATCAGAACATCAGCGGACACTACTGACCACAAACAAGGTGTTTATTGTGTTTTTTGAAGGGTTCTGGGAATGCCCCTTTGAATCCATTGTGGAAGCTAGTGATGATGACAGCAATGAGCTCCAGCTCTAAGCACTGCACTGTTTGTCATAAAAGTGATGTAGAACATGGCATATGATCAGAAAAATCCTTATTATAAGGCTTAAGGAGCAAAAAGTTAATATCACCTTCTAGCCGTTTAAAATCCTATCATGAGAACCACTGAGATGCCCCTCTCACAGCCAGACCTGCCACCAATAATCCTGTTCATAGCTGAACGTTCCAAACAGGTGTTTTCAGAGCATTCCACAACTTTCTCAGTCATTTGTTTGTATTTTTATTTGTATTTTATTTGTAAAGTGTTGCTTTTGAAT
>JAQLOL010000019.1:11923672-11938211 GCA_029783665.1 Naso thynnoides
TTTTGTTTTGTTTTAATTAAAGTTTTGTTACAGTGAACTTGGCCTGAGTTAAGATGTAAAAGTGCAAATACTTAAATCAAAGTAGCCTACAAACGTGTCTTAGATTGAACGAATAATATCATTTATTCTGTTTCTTATCTATTTGCTCTGTTTAAATAAATCTGCCTTTACATCCACGGTCTTTAATGTGAAAGGATAGTTTCCCTACAAAATGAGAGCATGAAGTTTAAGGCAACACTTTTTAATGAAACAAAGAAAATCTCACTGTGATCTGTCTGAGCTGTACACTATTTTGTCAAGACAGCTTCAATATAAAATTGTATTGGGCAACAGTTTGGTATAATCACCGCTGTTTATACGCTGACAGATTCACCGAGTGTTAAATTATTTGCAGCGTTTTTTTTCCTCACAATACAGGCACTTAATGTCTGCGCTCCTCAGCGCACGGAGATGAAATGGATTTGTGCCTGAAAAAAAACTGATAAGACGAAGTTTTGAACTCCCATTAAATTATTTTCATATAACCATGGTGTATGATTATTATAATTCCCAGCTCTTCAGCACAAGGGGCAAAGCTGTGCTGCTCGTCAGCTTGCTCAGGTATCTTGCACACAGATTCCCGCTCCACAGGCGGTCTGTCGGCATTTCTTCGCGCTGGTCATTTTTTGCTCCTTATCGCATCACAGTTAGAAAAAAACTGCCCATTCCTATTTTTGTGCATGTGGGTTAACTATTAAAAATATCAATGCTGCAAATCTTTACAGGATCATCCTGCAACAAAATTATAGATTTACGGGATCTGATTAAACTATGTGTGATACCCTCAATCATGCCCCAAATTTTAGGCCCTGGTTCCGCCCTGGTTATGTGTTCCGCATTCCAGACCAGATCTCATACAGGAGGTATTTGACTCTATTTTCCCCTGGCTAAACAAATCAAACATGTTTCTGTAAACGACTGTAAACTACACTCTCCTTATCTGGGATAATGAAGCGAAACCATATTTACTATAGTTACCATTATGAAAATTGACATTAACATTAATCAGGCAGCTGAAAACCTTTGTTCAACTGATAGTGATCAGTGCATTAGTTAAAAAGGAAACAGAAAGTTGACTCAACAAGTAGGACTTCGAAGTCTTAAGCACCATAAATTAAGGATTTAATGCACAGTTTAGATATTATATTGCACAGGTATACCAGAATTATTGAAGCCATTGTGAATTGAGAGTAAACTGTTCTGGATAAATTAAAACAATGACTTTTGAATGATAAAACAGAAAAGTGTATCGTTCATCATTTTCATTTATGACTGTGTCCGATTAAATCAATCAAATGACTTGGATAGAATGGATGAATGGATAGAACTGTAATTTTCTGCTGCCTCATGTCGCATAAGAATTTAAATGTGCAATATCTCTGTTTCTGTGGTTAGGTGATGTAACCTTCGCGGTGTGATGTGCTGTGTGTGATCAGACAGGTCACTGACCTCGTTGAAAGTGGGGGGAGGTGGGGGTCCGGGGGGAGGTGGGGGAGGGGGAGGAATAGGCATCCTGTCCCTCTTTTGACACCGATCGGGGAAAGGACGGGCGACTTCACCGTCTCAGCTGGGAAGACACACGCTGACTCCTGCAAAACAACAGACATGTTGCAACTGATCAGGACATCAAATGAACATCAGCTGGGTCTTTCTGGTAGGACACGCTGCTTTATGAGTCGGGCGTAAAAATCCTGGTATCATTACTGAAATCTTCACGCTGGTGTGGCAAACATACAGGGCTGGGTGATTGGGGCTTAAAAGTATATTGCTACTATATCTATCTGGATACATGTTGGACCAAATGAAACATAGTTTAGGAAATATTTTACGACAACAACAGTGCTCGTTAGTCCTGACTCTTCAGGTGGTATGCTACAACATTAACGTTGTACTGGACTGGAGCTGTAATTTAAGACAATGTCACAATATTGCACTACATTGATTGATTGGGGACCCCATGTCGTAAGCCCCTCCCAGTGAAAGGCTTTTGTAGTGTGTACCCCCCTTGTCAGTGATCAGTCATGTATTGTGAAAATCTAAGTGACTGAAAGACTTCTGATACAAGACAGACAGTTGGATTGTGAACAGTCAAGAGACCTAATGACTTCTAAAAATGGCATGGCCATCTGTGCTAGAAGAAAAAAACAACACAAACAAACAAACAAACAAAAAAACCCCAGAGAATAGAATCCTAGGCTTATAATCGAAAATCAAATTGAATTGAGGATTTGGAGAATCGTGACACCTCTAGTTTAGATTTAAGTCAACCAATTAGTGTGTGTGTGTGTGTGTGTGTGTGTGTGTGTGTGTGTGTGTGTGTGTGTGTGTGTGTGTGTGTGTGTGTGTGTGTGGTGATGGGGTACCTATGATATAACCATACCTAAAAATGATGTAAATATGTCAGCTCTGCACACAATGACTGAAGTCACTGGATCTCCCCAAACCAGTTAGCTGGGCCCATTGTCAGTTAATGCTGGCAGCACTGGCTCCTTACCCCACCCTCACACTCCGCTACTGCTCAATTCCTCAGGCTGCCTGGGTGAGTGTTGGGGCAGGTTTTTACTGAGGGAAACCAAAGGAATCTCACCGAGCAAGCTCGCCAGTCAGTCGATGACGTGGTGTAAACGGAAAGACACAGCGGCAGAGACAGAAACTGAGAGTGGGGGTTATCTCCGCTCTAGTGGAAAAAGAAACGTTTCGAGATCTGCTGAGTGCACAAGGACTGACACTGAAGACCGTCACAAGGAGAAACTAGAAAATATTAAGGGGCCATGTGTATTTCACTATTTATCAGAACAATTATCCAACAATTATCAACACATCTCACACACATCATTCAGTTTGAAACAGGGTACTTTTGAGCTAAAACATTATTAATCATCAGATAAACTCTGCTGGTCTCATCAGCCTTAGAGATTTTAATCATTCTGCTTATAAATTAGAACCAACTATCAGTTGATTCACTGTGTCAACCATCATCATTCAGTAAATATCATTAATTATGGAAAAATGAAACAAACCAAAGTTTGATTAGCAGCATTAAAAAGGCCAGGACATCAAGTGGGACTCTAGTAACATCTGATAGGAGTTTTTCCATTACAACTGCATCTTACACACTGCATAATATGATATTTAAAGGAAAACTGCAGTTTTGTGAGAATGTGGCCGATTCATCCAAAATCCTGATGCAAGACGAGAACTAGGGCTGCGCAATATGGCCTAAAAATGAAATCCCCAAATTATTCATACCACATTCGATTTTTGGTTTTAATCTTTTTTTTTTTTAAACTACAAAAGACAAAGGAATTATTTAAAATATTTAGTTTTTTTATTTCAAACAAACATGAAATTCACTGTAGGAAATTAAGTGCAAACCTAGTTAGGACAAGATGTAACCTTTTTTTAAATAAAGGTTTGATCAAACAAAAATAAACTCCCCAATTTTAACACATGAATGAATCCCTCAACTTATAAAAAGGAAGAGCCCTGAGCTGAGAGACAGTTGTAGGCTACCGTGCTTAATGTTTCTCACGATTTTCATTTTTTATCATTGCCATCGATACGTTTCAGCTCACCAGGGCCTTCATCAGCCTTCAGCCTTCTGATGAAGGCTCTGGTGAGCTGAAACGTGTCGGTCTGTTGCAGTTCTTTAATTTTGCCCATCTATGGACTAATAAAGGCTTTTTATTTTTTTTGTAACAGAACAGTGTGCCTTGGATATTTCTTGTGTTTGCTTATCACACTCTACAGATGTCTTTTTTTTTTCACTTGGTAGTTAAATGCATGTGCCTTTTTGATTGTTTCGACTAAACTTTCCAAAGTGCACCTGTTTCTTGTTCAGCATGATTGAGGACCCATGCAGCGCTCCTATCCATTTGTTTCTTCATAGATGCCTTTCCGTTCTGTGTGCGTTCAATAGGTCGCTAGAAACCCACCCAGCATGAGCAGTTCTGCACAATCAATGGAAGTGGTAGGAAGACATCTTTACCGCTGTCTTAAGTCCTCTAAAACAAATCCAAAAATCTCAAACATGCTTCATCTACATGTTGTGACCATGCATATTTACCACACTGTCACTGTGGGCGAAAATACAGAGGAACTACTTGTCAGCGCCCCGGACACTAGGGGTGGGAATCACAGGGTAACTCCCGATATGATACAATATGTGGCCCATGATAATGATAACATCAGAATACAGTGATTTTGTGATAAATGATATATTAAGACAATTACATAATGATACATCACAATACCTGTCTACCAGAAGAATACAAATGCATACATTACATACATGAATGCAGAAGTTTGGTTTGTTCCATTGATGTTGTCAAAGCATAAGCGGGTTGTGACTTTAGACTTTAAGTAGTTGCATCTCTTAACTTTTGATTCCTTTTACTGCTGTCGGTCATTATCCTGCTGCCAGCTTCTTCATGGGCAAATGAATTTACGTTCATGTTTCCCACAATTAGGGGCCCAGACGATATGGAATTTTGGGGCCGATGCTGATACCGATAATAGGGAGTCAGAGAATTTCGATGTCTCATATATGAGCTGATATTCTATGTAATATTTTTAATGTAGTTATCAAATACATGTGACAAATACAAGTAATGGAGGCAGAATATCTAACATACCTTACTGCCAACATCAGTGCACTGAACAGTAAACATTTAAATTATTACCAGTTAAATAATAATAAATATTTTATTAATAATTTTAAATCACTAGTTTGAGTATTTTTTCCAGTCTTTAAAAGAGTTTTACAACACATATCGGAGAACATTCAGATACCAATACATCGGCAATAGGCCAATATCGGCCGATAATATTGGCAAACCAATTTATCGGTCCGGCCCTACCCACATTAATGTCATGAGCACCACTGCAAGGAGTCATTACGTAGTGGCGCCGGTGAGTCAAACTGGTAGGGATAGCCTATCTGTTGACATATGATTTTAATTAAAATATCCATATTTGGTGCCAGTGATACGATAATTGTATCTCAAGAGTCAGGATGACGATATGTAGTTGTATTGATAATTTGCTTTACCCCTATCAGACACAGCGCAGTCATGCTCCAAAAATGACAAATATTAGCCTATTTCACAGTGTGGTGAAAGTAACCTGTGTAGTGGTTACTTACTAATTCCGTGAGTAGTTAATGACTTTTTTTTTTAACAGTGACATGAATGCAATTCTCTGCAAAAATACACCTGAAAACGACCTGCAGACAGTCATACCAACACCATATGAGTGTTACACTAACTCTGAATGTCTGTATCTGTCGAATATTTCACAGACATGAAGAGAACACACAAAACAGGACAGGATGGTCCAACATCTCTATTCCTTTCTCCCCCTCTCGCTCTATCCCTCTTTCAGAGTGCGTGTAAAGTGCGATCACTTCATCATATTTATTGAAAATTATTAAAGGCAAACTCCAGGGCTTGCAGCAGCCATGTTGGAGCTGTCACACAGCTGCTGTGAACAGAAACACACACCAGACGCAGTAATAAGACCACATACATGCGCTGCTTAGCCAGACTGTGTCAAAAACTTTACAGTACATTCCAAGTGTACTAATGTGCGTCAGCATTCACTAGATAAACACTTCCTCTGCATTTTCAAACTGTATGAAATTAAGCACTGAGAAATGCATCCTGTTTCTTGTTACAATTTGTCTTCTAAGAGAAGATGATTGAATAAAGTATTGAAAAGTTTACGAGTCTTTCTGAAACATTTCATTGTAAGCTAATTGTTATATTAATCAAGTAATTAAAAACAATCAATCTAAAAGTTAACTGATAAATTGGCCAATAAAAAAATAATCGATAAGAGCAGCCCTGCTGAAAAGATATCCACCGCTGTTAAGCATTTTAACATGACATATGCAAAACAGAGCATGGCTTTCTCCATGCTAAATAAAAAAAATAAGAAACTATATCATCTGAATTTTAAAAATGCTAAGAAATATTACAGATATGAATGCTGGACGTTTTAAGTGTGAATAATTATAAGAGTGTATACACATTCAAAATACCACATCAGTCTCTGCCTATTGCCAAACATTAAATTATGATGACTTTTAAACAAAAAGTCCATCAAAACGTATTTCTTGTTGTCTGATGATTATCGGTTATGATTACCTGGAAATGTTCCTAATTACATAAACACAATACTGACAGCTATATACAAATAAAAACTGTCATGACCTCTGACCCCCTATTTTCGGTCTAATCCCTTTGATTCAAGATCAGGGTAAAGTGAGGTCATGATCGCTGAAGTTTGTTCACCCGGTAGTTATTATACACACATTCAAATGGGGGAAAAAGGGTTTACCCACAACACTGTAAGGCTGCAGAGTAAATCCGACCAGGGAGAGAGTTTGTATGAGGAAGTCAGATGCTTTTGTGGTCAAGGAAATACACTGCGCTAAAGGCCTGCGGCTCAGAGTGCGTGTGCGTTTCTAGGCTTTTTAACCCACTGACAGCACAGGACTGCCATAACGTTAACGTCAGGCCGCCTTTGGTGCTCATCCACATCTGTGACAGATTAGACTATAAAAACATTATCCTCGGCTCTTCTTTAACAGTGCAGCAATATATCTCCAATTATTATATTATGAATCACACATGCAATGGCAAACATTCAGAAGTAAAGAAAAACATGCAAACCGAGTGACATAAGAACAGGATTGATCAGGCCTAGGCAGGTTGTTTAACATTAGCTGCTCCAGCCGCTCCCAGGTAAAGATCCGCTTGAACAAATATACCTGGCACTGGCTTAAGCTTAGGTGGGGTAAAGTTAGCTTAACATCCTGGCAAATTACTTACCCTAGCTCGAAGAAGAGGTTAGACAGCCTTGTCCTCCTAAACAACATGAATGGAAGGTGCCGTTGTGGCAGTCCTTGATGGGAGCAAAGTGTCAAGAATTAGGATGGGAGGGTGCTGGCAAGCCCTGGTGAAGTAACTCAACGCCACCAAAAACGCTCACAGGTTAGCTGGCTAACGTTAGCTTGCTCTCGAAGTTTTACCAGCACAGCTAGTGGCGGTTATGGTGCAGCTAGCCACAGTTAGCCTTTTAGCTGTTCGAGCTGTTTTACTTTCCAGCTGTCAGTGTCAGCGCAGTCCGGCTGCCTATAATTCTGTAGACAAGAGTTTTTTTGCAATATCGTGACTCACAGAACAAACTGCTGAAAGCATTTGGGAGCCACTTTGAACCGTTTCGGGTGGCGACGAAAAACTTTACCCGCTGCCCTGCCCTGCGAACGGAGGCATACTCCCCGTTGACACAGTTTTATCGGTCCCTTCTCAGAAACCCGGAAACGGGCCGACCGACACAAAATGGAGGCACATCAATGTCGCATTTAAATGCTGCCGTAAATTCCACTTGCCAGAAGTCTCAATGTAATAATCGGACTGGTACTTAATCCATGGTGATTTTTGTAAGCCAGACGTTTTAAACCTGATGTTTTATTTATTGCTGGTTGTTGAATTTGTCGCTGTGTCATGTATATCTATCTATCAAACTGAGTTAATTGAATTAAACTGATGTGGGTTTAATTTATAATTTCAGTGACCTTTTCATTTACTTGAGAGTTCATCTTGTTACGTTACATTTTTTTTAACTTTAACGTTCAATTACAATTTAAAAATGTCACTTTTGTTTCACTTAATCACATTTGACAGCTGATTTTACAGCTTCTGTTTTATAATACAGGGTAATAGCCTACTGAATAAAATATTTTCAAGAGTTTCTCAGTATTTGAACAGTTCACACAACTACTAATAAAGTACTTGTTCTGCTCCAATATCTCAAGACAACGAATTTGATGAATATAGTATTTATTTATTTATTGTTTGTTTGTTTGTTTATTTACTTACTTTTTAATGGGAATTTCAAAAATCCCGATCCACACTCAATACCAGTTGGTGGCGGTAATGCACCAAAAGCTGTTTGCCAACCGCCATAAAACACCAAACAAACGAAGAAGACGCATTTCCTGTCAAGATGGCGCTGAGCAGAGGAGCAGGGTTGTTGAGGACGTGCAGCAAGTTGTTACCCAGAGAGTCTCTTCTGTTCCCAGCTGCTGTGCGAGCACAGAGCTCCGCGAGTGGAGACCTCGTGCCCCGGACCTCCCTGTCAAGCCCGCCGTGGCAGGAGCAGACAGCCCTCGTCTCGGAGGAGGAGGAGCGGAGCCGGCACGCCGCGGTGGTGAGCACCGTGAACCAGCAGATCGAGCAGCGGGACTTCGGCAGGCTGTTCGCCGTGGTGCACTTCGCTGGCCGTCAGTGGAAGGTCACAGACGAAGATCTGATCCTGATTGAGAACCACATCGAGGCGGAGTGTGGGGAGCGGATCCGAATGGAGAAGGTGCTGCTGGTCGGCGCGGAGAACTTCACACTGATCGGCAGGCCTCTGCTGGGGAGGGAGCTGGTGAGGGTCGAGGCCACCGTGATCGAAAAGACCGAGTCTTGGCCCAAAGTCCACATGAGGTTCTGGAAGAGACACCGGTTCCAGCGCAAGAGGATCATCATCCAGCCACAGACGGTGCTGAGGATTAATAGCATCGAGCTTGCTCCCAGACTGACATGATGAAGACTTGAATATTTTATACAGACTGAGGCTTGCTTTGTTCTCAGTCATTATAAATATGTAAACAGATACGCCGAAGTCAAGTAGCCTGTACACACTTTGACATTTAGAGCTGCTTCAATGCGGCAACAAATCTAAGATGACTTGTGTTTCTAAAGATCGGAGCCCCTCTGTTGCCTGTTTCATACTGTAAATAAAACTTCATCTTTTGCTGATGACTGATATGGAAAGATTTTAATTTACCGATAGTTGTTGTAAAATTCTAAAAATCCTGAAGAGTATTTAAAGGTGTGAAAGGCCTAGATTTGTCCTGGATGCAGGCAAACGTATTTCAAATTCAATCTTGGACAGAAATCTTCAACATGTGGTTTCTTGTTGTGAAAAGCCAATCACATAACAGCCTTGTCACAAGGTTAAAATTGTAGAAAATGTAAGAGAAAAAGACTTATCTGATAACCCCAAAAAGTTCTTCTTCTTTTTTTAAAATTTCAACTTTTAAGTCAGCAACGATTTGCTTCTTTTCTCAATTTACTGCAAATGGAAACTTTCTCTGTTCTCTTTTTTTGTTTTTGATTTTTAGTTATTTTTGGCATAAGCAAAAAAAAAAAGTTTTGTGAGAAAAAATTTAAAATAAATAGTGATATACAAATAGAGATTTACCTTGACGTCACCATAAAAAGAAACATGTTTTTGTCAAACCAGTTAAGTATTGCTGGACTTTTCATATTTGCAACCTAATAATGTTCTGCGCAAGGGTTCTGACTTGGTGGTTGGACTGTAGTTTAACACAAATTAATTGAAATCATCTAAATACTGTATAGATGAGGTGCTGATCAGAAGCATAAATATTTTTTATGATGAAGTGCTGCCATTGTGCCGACACATTGTTTGCGATTGAGAAAGCGTCAATAAAAGGATCAGGATGAATGTATGAAGTATTCTATTGACAGGCCTGTGTCGTTAGATTTTTTGGGTTACTTATTGAGCGAGTTAAGCCAATAAATTTTTCTTATTAAGCTGCAGCTCAACTTAATGACTATTTCTCCCCAACTAGCGCAGTTCTGTAAAATGATACTGGGTGTGTTTCTTTTCATGCTGTTTAGTCAAACACTGGAAAACATTTCACAGCTCCTCCTCAGACTGGCGCTGAGCAGCATAAAGGTGTTACAAAGTTAATCAAGATATCAGACTATATCGTTGTAGATGTTGGATATTGTTATTATGATGTGGAACAATTTTTTTTTTCTTCCTGATTTTAAAGGCTGCATTTCATTAAAGCGGTGTAGTTTCCTTAGCTCATCAGCTCTACTTGTTTTAATACTCGTTTTTACCCACTTTTTATATCTTTTACTAATGATTATTGATCAAAAATGGAATTGTGTTAATATTTTTTGAACCTATCAATATTGTCACGTTAGGGAGGAAATTTGATCAATAATTTTGTAATGTTCAATTCTGTCTCCCAGTTCAAGCATTAATAAAGTGCTTTTGAGGAGATTTAAAAACATCAAGATGTATACTGTGTATTGAGATATAGCCTAATTTGCGGTCAAATTTCAAGCCCACATTGCCCAGACCAGAACCCATCATTCTTCTGGTAACCTCTGTCACCTCAGCTCCAGGTTCCACTTGTTAAAACAAGAAAATCCACAAGACCAAAGATTTTAACAGTTTGCAAAAAGAACTGCTTTATTTAGAAACCTGACTGAATCGTCTCTGGAAACAGGAAAACTGCTCGGCTGTTCACCTTGTAGAGAACTGATCTGAAGGCACCGTTGAACATTTTTGCTCAGTGATCGCAAGTTTTACTCGTAACTAAACTCCAACACAGGAGGTGATGTTTAAATCTGGAGCTTGTCCAACAGGCAAAAAACAAAGTGAGTGATCAAACCAACTGAAACGTTGCTACTGATGTCGACAGGTTTGTTGCAATGTCCTCACAAATCAGATGTTCACATTTAGAGTCTAAATCAAGGAAATAATTCTGAAAACAGATTCAACAGTCATGACGTCATATTCACCAGTGTCGTTAACCTTACTGACTTCTCTTTTCAATGAACTAAATGATCTGCTTTGATAAAAAATCAACAGGTCTTCTAGCTTGACAAAGCACTATTATCCTTTATCTTTTCAAACTATTTCAATAACCTTGCCTGTAGTAAGCATGTGTACATCTCAAAATGGCTGACAATGACTGTATTGCTAAGTTTTTGTGATAGTTAGTCCCTCACACATCCTGTGGTGTCAATGAGTTAAGACAAGCGGTTTCATTCAATCAAAGGCTGAGGTGAGTAAAGCCACAACAGTTCTCCCTGTTGATGCTAAATTGATTTGAAGATTTCTGATAAAGGATAGGTTCAAGTCCATCTTAATACAGTGCTCACATGCCTCAGGTGAGAGTTATGGGTCACAGTAATCATCCTTCTGTAAATAAATATGTTTTTAAGTTCATTTGTACGGCTCCAGCAGCTTCACGTAGCTTTGTACCTTGTGTCCAACAGGAAGCATCTTGCCACATGAGTGTTGTATTAAGACAAACTTTACAGAAAAACAAATCGATCCTTGAGAGCCCAGATTCTTTACCCTCGTGCCCCTTTAGATTAACTGCTGTTCAAAAAAGAAAATCACATAGGATCAAGTTTAGGGCACGTATCAACATGTGCCTGTATCTTCATTTGCTCCATTGTCTTTTTTAAGAGGACAACAGAGGTAAATCTGCTTCATCTGACAGGCTCATGACATACAAACTGTGTGGAACATTTTTATGAGATGCAGCCCAGATCTCCTTACAAGTTTTACCTGGCAACTAAAATTTTTGACAACTGATTTGAACTGTTTTTTTTATCAAGTGTGGATGTTTGATCACAAAGAAAGACATTGTTAAAATGCCAGAAAAGTATTACTGAGATTTGGTGCAACACTTTTTCATCCTTACAGGGACAAGCCAAATCATCTCCTCGTGTTACAGCAGCAAGGCAGGAAATCATCTTCAAAACAAAATCTCAAGTATAATCTTCAAAAGTCCAATCAGAATTGTCCAAAAGATTGACTCCTCTTCCTGAAAGTCCTCATCCTCTGCTGCCTGAGTGGATCTCTTTTGCTTATGTCCATCTTCTGAATTGTATGAGCCCTTGTCAAATGGGTCCTGCAGAACCGTCTGATCATAAAACACCCGCATTTCAAACTCACTCTCCTTGTGAGACGGGTGGCCATAAATGCCGATGCCCACGGGCCTCACAAAGTCCCCCGGCACCACCACCACATCCTGGCCACAGGTGGCCGACTGCAGCTTGTAGGTATCGAAGCTCGGCTGCAGGGTTTTATCCGACACATAGAGGTCTGCATCTCCCTTGAGGCTTCGCATGTGCAAGATGATTCTTCCATCGTGGTTTAGGCGCAGGTAGCTGTAATTTCCAGCACCTATGTGGCCCTGAACCACATGAAGCAGCACCCACTCTTCAGGGACGCTGTCATCCTCTGATGGGTTCAGGAAGCCTCTGACCTCGGACAGCAGGAGGGCAACGACCAGCGTGCTGCAGCTCAGCATCATGATGAAGGCATCTGTCAGTCAGTCACCGCCTGGACGATACCAGACAGCCTGAAAACAGAATGAGAAGCATTATGTAGCACCCAGAAAAATCTAAGAATATAATGCAGCACAAATGCTAATACTGTTTTTGATTAATCAGTATTTTTTTTTTAGCATTTAAAGTACAGTGAAAAATGCTAATCCCAAACTCCTAGAGCCCAAGATGGTGTCTTCAAATGGCTCGTTTTGTCCAACCAGCAGGCCAGAGCCTGTTTGATAGGCGTGAAAACGGGCCAAACAAGATGAAAAGCCAGTTCATTCTCAGTAAAAATCCAGCAGAGCACTTACCTGTTCACACACACTTTAAAGTTACAAATGCGTGGCATATATTATCAGATTAAATGCTTAAAGAAAGCATATCTAATAGTAATAATTATGAATAAAATTAAAAACAGCCTTTTAGTTTCTGAAACACATGTTAGTGTGACGTTGTGTTTACCCCTCTGATTACCGATATGTTCACTGACAGGGTGTATCAGCGGAGTGCATTTATCAGGAAATGCTTTGATTCATGTATATAGTTCAGAGTCCAGGTGGCAAGAAGTTAACTCAAGTTTATCAGAGGTCCCTGCCCAATCAGCATGTCCAGATTAGTCAGTTATTGGGCCTCAGTTGATGTGACCTTCTTCTGACACCCTCTTTTCCTGCCCTCAATACTTCAGTGCTACTAGTCCCCCAAAATTATTTAACAATATGGCATTTAGTTCAGTTGTTTTTGTACTTTAGTGGTGCTAATCCTTCCACAAACTCACAGTCATTCAAATAACCAAAACCAATAGACAAACAATTGAAGTGGGGCATTTATGGCCAGTGGGGTTTGGGGCAGTTGCCCAGTGCCACTTTGTTTATTCTGTATATTAACAACAAAATAAACTAGAATCAACGATTATTCAAAGAAAATGGATAGAAACTACAAACCAAAGTAGTCAAACATCGTCCTAAACCCACCTGCAACGACCTGAGCTGTGAACTCACTCTGGACAATCTCACAGTCCAGTGAAAGCCGAGTCTAAAAGCAACCGACTCAAAGCCACTCAGCAGAGCTAAAAATAAATTGTTGTGTCTCATCACTACCGACGAGTCTGACCTTCAATACGAAGCAAAGTACTCGTTATAGTACTAGCGTTCATGTTCTTCTTCATGGCATTAAAAAGAGAACAGTATGTGGAAGACAGGCTTTGTTTGCGTCAGTAGTAGCGACGTTAACGTAAACCTAGAATTTAAATGTCGACAATGTGGCTGTATTTGAGTTAAACGCTGACCTGTTAACACGTCACCTGCCAATAACGTTAACGTCGGCAAGTTACAACGTATAAAGTAACTCAACTCTACGATGAAAGAAAAAAAAGGAACATTAATATTATTTCTTAAACCTTATTGGCATATTTGATAGAAACCTGTTAACGTTGGCTCACAGTCTGCTCTCACGTTAGTGGAAATAAGACTCAAGTTGGCCCGTTCTAGTTAGCAAGCTAACGTTACTTTTGTAAACCTGGATTCAACGTTAACGAGGTTAGCCTCTTGTGACACGCCGTTCGGTGAACGTTAGCACACACGCCCCACGGTACAATGAGATAACGTTATGAGTTAACCTGTGCTCATGACAAGATTTTGTTAAGTTAGCTTCTTAGCACACAGTTCTGATAACGTTACGTTAGTTATCACACAGCTAATGTGGATGCTAGCTGGTTCAGTTTGACCTAAATCCAATCAAGTTTTTAGACAAAGGAGGCTGTCGAATAACTGAAAACTTCACAAGGAAATTACTAATTGAGCAACGCACATGAATTTAAAAAAAATGTTGCACACTCAAGTCCTTTTACTCACACAGCTGTCATTTCCTAACCAGCATCTTCGTCTGAACACAGCAACCTGCTGGAAACAAAGTTCACTTCTTCACTTCCTTTTCCTTTGACGCACCAACACGAGCGGCTCACCGACACCACCTACCGGTGATACGTGCTTACTACAGTCATCAGGAGCCAATTACAACTCTTAAATGAAAAGCCTTTACTTTTTTTTTTTTTTTAACCAACACAAATAATACAGCACAGATAGGTGAATGTTATAAAAACATTTCAGACCTTAAATTTTGATAGTTTTAAAGACATTTCAAAGCTATAACCTTCAAATACAAGCAGCGTTCAGTTTTTATGCTCCACGCATCTGGAATAAACTGCCAGAAAACTGCAGGTCTGCTGCAAAATTGCACTTTTTTAAAATAGCTGAAGACTTTTCTGTTAGCCACTGACTCTTGTAAAATCAAATTTGAGGGTTTAAATCTTAGAATGCACTGCAGCTTTTATTTTCTGCTTT
>JAQLOL010000019.1:11950762-11961041 GCA_029783665.1 Naso thynnoides
ATATATCCTAATATAACACTTTTAATTCTGACTTTTAAATGACCAAACGTTAGAAGAGAGATATCCTTAATCTTTCACATTTTCCTTTTTCATATACAGTATCTGCGGCTCTAAAATGTAGTTAGGAGCTTCATAAGTCATTTATTTTGCTTGGTAAAGGGAAAGTGAACAAACTAATCCATAGGATTGGAGAAGTAGGATTCCAGTCAGTCTTTAAAGGACAGCATCAATTCATTTTTGGCCCTTTTGTTTATAATCTATTTCTGTCATTACTCTGACAGAAACACTGATTTGTTACACTTATTCTTTTTACATCTGACAAAACTAAATTTACTAGGAATGCGCAACTTATTTGAAAAAACTCCTTAGAAATTGATTTGTGCATTTTGGAGTTCCCTTTCTTACTGAAACATTTGGTTTTGTTTGACAGGAACAGTGATGGATATTGTGATATTTAATTCGTCTTAAAACCTGTGCACATTAAAAACCACCACATAAATTTAATGCGTGTGCACGGAACATTATCTGTGAGTGTAACAGGATGCTTGCAAAAGAATATTTCTGCTCCAGGTGCACAAATGCAGCCCTGCGACCATGGGGCTGAGAGAAGCACAAAACTATCAGTGCATCACTAAATGCTGGTGACTACTGTTTTTTTGTATTTTAAAGAAGCTAAATACAAAATTCAGCCTTATGAGGATTGCAGGAAAAACATGTTTTGTTCTGTAAAGAACTAGTGGCATATTAAGGAGAGTGACTTCACACACCCTCTCTGTGTGTTGATATTGAGCCTCTAAGTTTTCTTTGTTTTGGTTGCTGGGACAGCCGCACATTAATGTTAGTTCACGTAAACCCCCTCCCTTTAGAACCACTGGCCCACACCCCCTTTATAAAATGCCACAGTGGGTGGGGAGGCAGCCGTGCATGTTTTTACATCCAACCCAGGCCTGACTCGCCTTACACATGAACAAGTGGCTTGGCTAACATCACCAATTGTTCAATGATCACATAAATGCTGTAATGTTGTGTTGTGTTTGAGATTCTGACCTGCCACGGATTGTAGAAGAAGAAGAAGAAGAAGGAGTAACTTTATTGATCCCCATGAGGAAACTGATCTTCTGCATTTGACCCATCCTATTCATAGTTAACCTTAACTACACTTACTAGGAGCAGTAGGCTGCCACAGTACAGCGCCCGGGGACCAACTCCAGATCTTTTGTCCATGCCTTGGTCAGGAGCACTGACAGGAGTATTAATCCTAACATAACATACAAGTCTTTGATGGTGAGAGGAAACCGGAGCACTAAGGGTTAGGCTAAGGGTACTTTTCTGCAAGCTGTAAAATAATCTAATAAATGTTGTTATATTGTTATTTTAGCTATTTAGGTCAGTTTTAGAGTTTTGTCCTGTGTTTTTTAAACATGTTGTGTTGTACAACCAAAGGCATCATGACATGTGGCTTGGTATGCACGGAATGGCTAAGCATAGCTGAGTCCCAGGTCGACACCGCACGCAGCTGTAGACAAATTCCCACTATAAGCTCCTATTCTTCCCTACATGTAGTAATCACAAAAAACAGTACTCGCCAGGACACAAAGATTCTTATCCGTCACATTGGACTATTACTTTTATTCATTATTGAGTATTTTTTTTTAATAACAAGGGGTTTTGGCCGACCCGAGCCTAAAATTCCTCTCAAAGCAAATGTGGCACTGCCATTAAGCAGAGTTCCTGGGAACGAGGTGGGGCAGGTGGAAAAGGGAGGTGTAGCTGACATGCAGGTTTGTTTTTAAAAGCTGATACTGAACTGTGACCACAAGCAGTGAATCAATTGTGTGTGTAGCTCCTTTAAACCAATAAACTAAGTAGACAGGACTGAATTATCACCTTGGATTAAACTGACTTCACCTTACCTTGACCCACTGGTCAGTGCTCACACCATTCAGCGTGATGGTTGTCTCGGGTCTGTCCAGCAGAACCTTGAGCTTGGTGCATTTGGGGTCCTCGCTGGTACAAATACTAATCGGGACCATCCAGTTGGGGCAATCCTCACCTGTCCAAGAAACAAGTCAACAAAGCCAATGAGAACTACCACAGCATTGACCCTGCGTCTGGGATTTATTGAAAGTGATTTGAGTCACACAAAAACTTTTTAACGCCACATGTGCATGACCCTCACCGTTATGTGGTCCACTGGCACAGAACTTCTTCTGAGATATCTTGAGGATGCAGTCGTCACCTTGCTATAAATTGCATAATGATCAGTGTGTGTATCAACAAAACACTAGACAAAATTAGAAGAAGCCACCAGACCAGTGGTTTTCACTTCTGCCGTCAAATTCTTGTGTATGTAACTCTAAAAGTATTGAAAAGTTTACAGGTTTACATGTACTTGGTTAACACTGAAATCAATTGCTTTATCTGTTCAAAATCGTGTTTGTTTGCATTTTGTCCATATTCAATAAAAATTACAGACAGTGCCTGAGAATGTGTGAATATTTTATTTAAAAAGACGGTCTGTGTCATAACCCTTCTTCACGCTAATATTTGAGCTAGGAAAGCAGCACTTGTAAGGAACTATTTTTCCAGGCGTAATAACTCTGTCTCCACAGCTCACAGCTGATCTCTCACGCTCAGCGATTTTTGACCAAATAAACACAGACATCCTTTTCAAAGGGTGAATTACCTATACCTAGCAGCTTTCACATGTCCCATAGCGATTCTATACCCTGTTTCAGCATGAATGGCAGTGAAGGGGTTTAAAAAAACAGTGTGTGATCTACTAAAGTATACCCACGGTCGTATTTTAAAAACATCTGTAGAGGATAGGGACTATCTCTGCCAATGGTGAGTCAAAAATAGACTGGCATGGTCCTTTAAACACCAGTGAAGCTTACCTGTTCTTGGTCCACTACTATGATTGGGAAGCCCATCTGCTTGGTCCACGAGCCCATCACTGCAGCGATGGGTTTTCCACTGGCCTGTTCCAGACAGTCCCATAGATCCTCTAAGGAGGAAAGCCATGATCAGACAATTAGGAATCTGTGAAACTGATTAGACAGCTGTTTTGTCCCGAACAAAAAGTATTTCACTGTATGTTCTTACCTGTTGCGGCATTTTTATGTTGGAACTTCAGAAGATACGCGTTCATTCCTTTCCTAAAATCCTTTAATGATGCAGCAAAGTAGGAAAACATTATTAAAAAAATCCAAAAATAGAAACAAAACTACACTGTGAGCAACTCAAGAGAGTTAGACAACCAACCTCGTCACCTATATAGTTGTGCAACATGCGGATCACAGATGCTCCTTTGCTGTAGGAGATGGCATCAAAGATTTCATCTACCTCTGATGGATGGCCCACATTCACCTAAAGCATGTAACACACAGCCCAAAAATCACGTGTTAACAGTCTATAGATAACTTCCATTGTCTTAACTTGCCTTACTGTGTATTTGATCAGTACTTTCCCACCATACACTCAAAAGTAACTAAATAAATAAAGATTACTTTATTTGGAATTTAGTGTCAATTTGGCCAACTTCACTACATTATAAACTGCTTTGTGAAAAACAGCTGTAGAGATGAAAACATGCATCCTGGTGGAGTCATTAGTTGCCACAAGTGAAAACATTCTTTGCAAGAGAAAACATGACCCAGTATTTTTCATTTTTATCACGTGAACCATTCTACAGTTCACCTCTATGGGATGGCTGCTGTCCAGGGCGTCCAAGTCCAAAGCTCGAGTGTAGTCTGCTGAAACAAACTGGGTCCAGATGTCGTACTCTGGGAAGCAGTGGTCCACACACAGATACTCAATCCAGGATGCAAATCCTTCATTAAGCCACAGATGAGTCCACCATTCCTGCACACACGCACAAAATTAAAAGTGTCTTATTTCTGATTCCATTGGTCCCTTTCAAAATCTGATCTTTTATACTACGAACGATGAACAATGACTTTAAAGGAGACCTATAAATGTTTTCGTTTCAGTGTCGGATACTCAAGTTAAACAATGCCAAAGCGTCACATAGTGATGTACATGCATTTTGAACTAAGTCCTGCTGTCTGTTTCGGCTGGCTCTGCACACTGTGTTTTACAGTGTTTTTACAGTGACGTTAATGTGGGCTGGACCTCTTATACGGACATGCAAGCTCATGCACATGGCCCTTTGCAGGTCCCCTCCCATGCTTTGTACAGGCACCGCTGCACTCTGCTGGATTACACTAACAGCACTTTGTTTTCGAGATGGCTCCATTAAAGTGTATTTTTCAAGTGAACTTTGTATTTTTCAAGTGAATAAAGGGCAGTTAACTTTGTTCAAATTTCCTAAGGAGACAAGCACCAGACAGAAGTTAATATTGTTCCTGTTTCCTGTGGATTTATTTACTTCCTCAATGTGAGCACATGAGCTGGATTGATGGCTAAACTGCTGCTAAAGGACCACTGTAACCACGTTGCTTTGTCATGTTTAAGAGTGAGAAGTGCAAGCTGAAAGTAACGTTTTATTAGAGTCCTAGCTGTGTCTGTTTTGTGTTAGCAAAGGGATTCTGAGTACAGCAGAGTGTAGCGGCACTTTACAGAGAAAGAGGTAAAAATTATCAACCAACACAGACCATTTTGAGAGTGTGCAGAAAAACTATGACACTTGGAGGTCAGCGAATTAATCTTCAAAATGCACATATAATGCTCTAGTTAAATGATTCATCAGTATATATCCAAATTTCCATATATCGGTCCGGCCATAACAAGCCCAGTCTTGTTCATTTGAAATTTCTTACAAACTGTCCACACAGCCTAGGGGAGTTTGAACCTATTTTTACACAGTTACAATGAGTTGATGGTGGGTAATGGCAGGTTACCATGGTGACCAAGTTTCCAAACCACTGATGGGCAAGTTCATGTCCAACCACGAGCGCCACCCACTGCCTGGAGGACGAGCAGGAGTTCTTCGGGTCAATCAGCAGTGCTGTTTCTCTAGAAAAAAATAGAAACTTTGAGTCAATACTGAGATGGCTGAAGGTCAACACTTCCTCTAGACAAAAGCATGCTTTTCCTCCATTAACCACCAAAAGCCACAGCAGGACTGTTAATTAAGAACACTTTTTTGCAGGTGGCTGTAGAATGTAGATGACTGCAGCCTGCTGTCGTATGCTAATCACATGCTGACTGAACAGCTAACAGATGGCAGCACATCCAACTAAACCCAAAGCAATTAGAAAAACGTCAGCGCTGTCAACCAAAACCATACAAGCGCAACATGAACTTTTTAAAAGAAATGCAAAAACCTTTCTCTTCTTAATAAGTAGGGATGCATGATATTGGATTTTTTGTCAATATCTGATATGCTGATATTTTACAACTCATTTAGCCAATAATCAATACCACTACAGATATATATATGTATATTTTTTTCCAACATCTAATTGTAGAAATCATCAAGTCTCTTCTGTAGTGGAATTTACATACAGTATTATTATGCAAACTCTCACCATGTTGGCCCGCCAGCAAAAACAGGCATAGAATACATAGCTTTAATTTATATAGTTTTCATTTTTTGAGCAAAAGAAGAAAAATACTTGAACTTACATTATGTGAAACATGTCATATTTATTTATCATAACTGCTTTTGCACGAGACAAGTAAGGTACATCCTACTTAAAACTGGATGATGCTCTTCCTGAGACAATCATAACTAAGCCAACAACCAGGGCAAATTTGGCCTATTTTACAAAGTAAGTAAACATAACGTCTGTCCGTGTCAAACGTGCAAAAAAATGTCGTCACTTTGGGTGTTTCATCAAGGAAACAGCAGCCTATTATTTTATCAGTTTAATACTGGCAAGCTGGTCAATACCTGATTTGTAATTTTAAAGCCAATATTGATAATGTGCCGATAATATCTTGCATCCATATCAATGAGCCCTGCAGGGCTGTGACTAACCGTTCAATTTTCCTCCCATTAATCAGTATGTTTTAGTGACCATTTCATCTAGAAAAAAATCTCAGACTTGAGCCTCAGGAGGTTAAAATTGTTACCTAACAAAAAAACAAAACAAACAAACAAAAAAAGTAACTTGAACAACTAATCACTTTATCATAACTTTCAATTGATTTTACTGTTCAACTGATTCATCAATAACTTCACCTTTTGCTCTATTCAAATTAAAAAGAGTAGCGTCAGGTGCATCAAAGTATTTTGAGTTAATAATGTTGATGTAAAGTACATAATGATGCACTTAGAGCATCAAAGAAAAGATGAGTATCTTCCATCTATTTTTCTATTCACTGTTTTCAGTCATATGACTCACACTGTCCTGGCAGGCAAAACGTTTGCTTATCACAGCAGACACTACAAGGAGCTACAGCACAGACCGGTGACTTTTCCATCTAATTCTAAACAGGAACATTTAAATCACTTCTCAGTAGAAGAAAAAAGAGATAATTGAGCAAACTGCAAGTTTTGGGTACCTGTGACCCATATAAAGCACCCACTGGACTTTTTCAACCACTAAAAATGAAGCAAAGCTCCAAGTTGGTGTTGTTTACATATATCTTGTACAGAATCTCTCGTCTCATACTGCTGCTAGGATAAAAGTGTACAAATGTTCAGACAGTTATGCGTATTTTCGTTCTGGATGGGTCAATAATGTTGCTGTTTGGGAGATGAAAGACAAGAAATTCTTCAGTGTCACAGTAAAGTAAGTGCTAAATTAGCCAGTGTTAAAGTTACCTACTAGGGCTGTCACCCTATATCCAATATTCAGATATTCATTCGAACGTGGGTTGAAAAGTTCATATCTCAGCTGTAATGACCTGCTTGAGCTGCAGTCTCTCTATAAGTACATCGTCCACTGGGCCCTGACCACCGTCACATGGTGATTTTAAAGGCGCCCCTCCCTCCCTGCCCAGGTCTCCTCGCAGTCTCACACTGACCAGTGCACTCCAATAGTCAGCATGTAAAAACAGCAGCGACAAAACTCTTCATGGACCATTCTCAGAAGGAATGACGGTAAAAGAAGCATTCAACAGGCATAACACTCACTCAATAACGTTAGCGGGTAAGATGAGCCTGTAAACTCAGCGCTATCACACAAGTTTACTTTGTTTCATCTCTCGTACACACACACAACGCACAGAGTTAACAGTCAACTATTTTTCTAGAAAACGTCATCTGACAGTATCCTATTTCTCCTATTTCACATTTATTTCACAATCTACTGACACAATTAATGGCGTGATGACATAACGCCATGAGCCCACTAACGACGTTGATTCAACTCTGGGTGTTTACATTAAGAGCGCTGTAATGTTGGTTCACTCCCCTTACACGATAAAATAAGATCATCTTTTTTTAGTCACACTATGGAGCAATTGTGGTGTAACAGCGTTAGAAAAGTAGATGCCATAAAAAAAGTGGCGGGTAAAAAAACATCACGTGAAAGCTATGAATGGATGGTATTTTAGGTCTAATGACACATTTTGTGTAAATAGCAATTGGCAAGTGTTGCTGCTTATGTTTTAAAGTTCAAGAGCCACTAAAGCTTACCTGTAGGTAACAAGGCCCCAGTTTTCCATGGCACCTGAATGGATGGAAGCAATACGGGTTTCACTTTGAACATTATCACTCCAAATGTCTAAAATTACTGAATGTAAAATTCACAACTACTCACCAGCAGCAAAATCAGCAATCGCTATGAGATCGATTTTAGGCAAAGGATAAGGAACACTGAAGTAGTCTTTGTAAAAAGGTAAGGTCTTAGTCGCAACCTGCAAAAAAACACAATAAAATATAATTAAAGAAAAATAACAATAAATAACAATTTGATTATTGGTGCTGATTAATTATAGGATATGGGAATTTCTTTATCACTACTACTTGTTGTTATCAATTATACCAAAAGGAGATAATATAAAGGCAGGTTGTTTTTATTGACTGACGAGCACAGCATCAACACATTCCAACACAGCAGTGGCAATATGCTCAGGCTGCACCTAATGATTGCTTTTTTCCCCAAATTATCTTACAACTATTTTTTCAATAATTTTTTTTTTTTTTAATACTAAAAGAATATAACAATGACAATGAAACATTTTAAAAATGTAATTTATTTTTAGGCTACTTTATTCAATCATCTTCTCTTAAAGGACCATTTTTAACAAGAAACAAAAGATACATTGTTCAGAACTTAATTTCATACTGTTGTAAAATGCAGAGAACAACAGCGTGTTTACTTAGTGTGTGCCAATGCACAGCAGTACACTTTGAATGTGCTGTAAAGTCTTTGACGCACATCCTGGCTAAACAGGGCAAGTGGCCTTGTTGCTGCATCTTGCACACGTGTTTCTGTTCAAAACAGCTGTATGGCAGCACTGATGTGGTTGATGTAAACTGTGGAATTTGCCTTTTATAATCATCAATAAATATGATGACGTGATTTTACACACACTCTGAGAGGTGAGAAGGAGTAAGGGAGGAAGAGAAAGTCAAAGAGATGCAGGAACAATCCTGTCCCTCTCCTGTTGCGCATGTTCTCTTGATGTCTGTGAAATTTTATACAGATACAGACATTGAAACGTGGTGCAACAATTATATGGTGTTAAAAATGACTGTCTCTAGACCATTTTCAATGAATTTTTGCCGAGAAGCGGGCAACCGTCACTGTAAAAAATAGGCAAGAAGCCATTTGCTATTCATTAAATTAATTGTGTGGTCCCATTTTTACTCAGGCCTGGCAGCAATTTTATTTCTGGCTATGCCACTGGACTCTAACATTAGATTAAGCCTTTTTCTCCAAAAATGTCAACTGAAGGCATAAAAAGGTCAATAACAACTTTAAATGATGCATCGTATTATGTTAGATTTATAACAGTAACAGTGTATGAATTACTTTTGACAGGAGGCAAAAGAAAAAATATTTAACTTTAGAGAACCAGTAACTTGATAATCGTAATGTATTAAACTCTGGTGTGGACAGAAAGTAAACACGACGACCATGCTGTTTTGTTATAAGGTAATGTAAAAGTGTTCCGGCAGCATCTTACCTCCAGTGCAAATTTCCCTTGTTCTGCCTTTCCGACAGGTGTGTAGACGCGTACCGTTACACCATCTGATGACTGGCTCTCCACATAGTCATATTCACCAATGACAAAAGCTACAAGGTATGTGGACATGATGGGTGTGGTTGCAAACTTAACTTCCACAAGGTTTTCATCCTCTGGATATGGCTTTCGATCAATGACATTCTGGAAAAGAAAAGAACAGCCGCATGGCTCAAGATGAAAACATCTCATGGGAACAGATTACTGATACCTGCAATGTGATTTCAAGGAATATTAAGAAGTTTTGATAACCTCCTTTAACAGATCATCAAGAGAAAAGGTTTCTGATGATTACTTATGAGTGCTGCAGCTAAATTTTCTCATTAACCTTAACGTCCTCTGGCCTCGATTTTACCAAAGGCAGGGCTAAGACCCTGATGCACACAGAAGTGGAGACAGAAGAGAGAATAATTTTAGTCATGATCATGATAGACTTGGTTTTGAACAACTAAAGCTAATGTGATGATGGTGCTTTTTATGTGAAGATCGCACTACGTCAGCCTTTTAAATGTAACATGACTTGTCAGCAACCCGTCACAACTATGGTAACTTTGTTCTTGTATGCTCTTAATAATTTGGCATACAGCTAACATCAGTAATAATTTTGTTTGAATGAAAACTAAACTCCTAGCATTGCTCTTTGGCTTTTTCACTTCTGTTGGGGAAGAATTACATATCGGGACAAATAGGCAAACTAGGGACATGAACGACTCATTTCTTGGCAAGTCAACTTCTCGGAGACATGAATCAACCAGTCGATCAACTTATTGTGCTTTTTTTGTTGTTGCTGCGACGCTAGTTGTGGTGCTGAAAGAAAGAGCAAACTGCACCCACTCTGGTGTGCTCACAACCCCTTTTGTCTGGTTAAAATGTTACTTACAGCTCGGACTTTTGACTCTAACACGAACAAGTATCGTCAGAACAGCGCTGTCCTTCAGCAGCAGTTTAGACGCTAATCCGCTTTGCGCTGCACTGAGGTGTAGTGCTGTGCTGCAGTGAAGTGATATTTACATTGGATATCCCAAAACAGCGGCAAGTGTCAGTTTTCGGTCCAATATCCCACCTGAAACTGACTTCACTGTGGTGTCCATGTTGAGACAGCAGTTGAAACAAATGCACACAGAGGTATTTTTCTTTTGTAGGCAAAGAAACAAAAACGCTATCAACTTTTGTCTGG
>JAQLOL010000019.1:11992522-12004604 GCA_029783665.1 Naso thynnoides
TGCATGGATAACTTGAAGCGAGCGTGAGAGATAGGATATGAAGGTTTGAGTGTCTGAATTTTAACGGTCCTACAGTCGCTGACAGTCGCTGACTTGTTGGTAAACAAACACATTATGACACGTTTCTAATCAAATCTAACCCGAATAACACCTGATGAAGAACTGCAACAGCAGCTGCTGCATCAGTTTGCTACATAAATCTTCAAAAAGCTGTGATGCTCATTCTGGCGACGGCGTGAAGCAGAACTGACTCGTTGCTAAATGGAAGATTTCACTAAAGGTTCAAAATAAGGAATGATTATTGAATTGGCACACAGAGGAGGAAAACGGGAAATATGGTTTTCTGTATGTGCACTGCAGCACATAAGGACTTTATTGCAAAATTATCAAGGACATGACAAACACCGTATTTTTACCTCCACCCTCTAAAGTAGCACAAAACATGCAGCTGCAACTAAAAGTTTTTTTTTTATTGTCAAGACTTTTTCCTGATTCGACTGATTCCTGAGTCGGTAAAATGTCAGAACACTATTTTCCAGTTAGAAGTTATCAAATGTCACTCAAATAATTTGATGTAAATTAAGTATGTCTGTTTTTTTGTTTAAGTTTTGCATTAAAGGAACCAGCGTATTTTTGTAATTTTGCATTAATGCAACAATGTGTAACCTGACAGCGATCCATGGCTTCGAAAATTAAAAGTTAACAATGCCTGTTAATATGTCGCACAAAACAGCAGTTTTGGTCAAACTGGGTCATATTTTACAATGAAAACGTCCTCTGGTTAGTCTACGGCTGCTCTGCCTCAACTCTGTGATTCACGGAGGTCCCTGAAAGCAACATGAAGCTGCAGCTGGAGCAGCAGGTCGTTGTCAGGGACTGCTCGCCTAAATAAAAGGCTGTGCACAAGCAGAGCAGTCGTAGGACATCAGAGGGAAACCAGAGGACATTTTCTCTGTAAAATATGACCCAGTTTGACTAAAACTGCTGTTTTTTTGTGACATTTTAATGTGCATCGTGTAGGTGTTCAAAGCAGCGGGTCGCGGTCAAAGTTACATATTGTTGCTTTAAACTTTGTAACCAGTTGTCATTGTTGCACTTGACTTATCGATCGACTAGTGGTTGCAGCTCAAAACACAAAAGTTCCTAACACAAAATAATGTAAACTGATGTGGACATTATATCCTTTTATTGTTTCAGTCATTTTAACTTTTTAGCATCGATAACTGGAATACGAACAGATTACTACTGACTATCATATGACATTGTTATTAGAGTTAGATTGATAAGTGGTGCAGGTGAACTTGGTCAATGTTACATATTTTGTCCACTAGAAAGCTCTGAGAGGTCGATCAATACTCTGTCGAATGTCTCACTCAGTGTGTATTTTGACGAGAACACAAACAAAAGACAAACAAGTCAACAAAGATCAAGATGTTTTGCTTTAAAGTAGTTCAATGCCTAATATTAACATTTCTTATTGTGAACTTGTTCTTATGTGTAATTCTAAAATTAATTAACCAAATTAAGTCTGTGCTAGAATCCATTAACTGTTAATACACCAGTTATGGATACTTAAATAACAAACACTAAGAAATGTCCGTGTATCTGGTCGCATACTGTGCTGTGTCTGCAGCCATTAAAGGGACATGCCAAATTTTTTTTTTTTGCTTTTTGATATTTTCCTCCCTCCTGAGTTCCAGACAAGAAGATAGATCCCATTCTTTGGACTGTATGTGCAGTAACAAGGAAGAGACGAGCAGAGCTCGCCCACTGCTAATTATGTTGCTTTTAGAGTCAGATTAGCACTTAATGTAATTATAGAATCAAATACGTACCAAAAGTAAACTGCAGGGCGCATGTGCAAAACACTGGGGATGTGCTCTTATGTACAGTAGGTCAACAAAAGAAAAAAATGAAATGACATAAATAATAATATGAGCCCGAAAATAACATAACGTGGTAAATAAACAAGTCACAACAAGCACACAGGACCGTTTAGAGTTGTCGGAAAGTTTATCTGATTACTTCAGGCGGAGGCATTTGAGTGGAGTATTTGAGCTAAGCTAATTAGCAGTGAGCGAGCTCTACTCATCTTTCTCCCCCCCATCTCTTTCTTAATACAGCATTAGACTTACACATGAGACATAATCCAGTTGGCATTTGATTCCCAATCAACTTACACCGGAAAGAATTGCTTTGCAATGTTATGGACTTAAAAACTGTGAAATGCAAAATATTATAATTTTAAACATGCCGGAAAAAAATGATTAATCACAATTAACCATCGTAATTCTGCGATTAATTGCGATTTTTTTTTTTTTATTAATCGTTTGACAGCCCTTGTAATGAGTAAAGTAAATGTATTATTTTTGTAAGGAGTAATCAGGAAAAAGTAACTTATTTCTCTCTCAGAGTAACTTGTCCAACACTGCTGATGACTAGAGAAGCCTCCTGCATTTAGTGTGAATTTGTGTATGAATGCTGACTTGTGTTTAAAAAAAAAACAATAAATATATAAATACAGTTAATTTAAAAACAATACAGCAGCTACTACTGCACCTGCTGCTGCCATTGTGATTGTTGTAGTACTTTTGTACAACTGTTACTGCAGCTATTACCACTAATTTTGCCCTTAGACCACTTGGTCCTACTGTGTATGAACAAAACATATCCAACAGACACTTACCACCACGTCTCATAAGCATTAATAGACACCAGCAGATTGTACTTTGGTCTGTGTTCAGTATGTAAGAGCAGAGCGGACGACTGTAATCCAGGAATTAAAGCTTATTGTACTGCGGCAGTCAGTCTCCATCACTTTGGATAAGAGCATCAGCTAAAGCCTAAAACGTGAATACAGATTTACATCATTGTGTTGACAGAACTCATAAAGCATCAACCATTGTGAGTGATTACATGTAGAATCAGAGATATCATAAAAAACACCCAAAGAAAGGCGGTTTCAATCAGCAGAAATGACCTCAGGGGTTCCCGATGAGAGCTGCACTGGAGGAGGAAGTAATCTGATTTGTCAGTCTTAAGTTTTGGAGACGAAAAAGAAGTTCCTCAATTTGAACTTAAGTACAAAACCGAAGTAAATGTCCATTTTTTTTAAAAATCAACAGAGTCAAACTTAATCTAAAGAAGCTTTTTGGCACTGCGGCCTTTTTGTTACGTGCACAGCAAACAGGCTTCTGTAGCAGCTGATCTGTTTGTAGATCAAAAGGACACCCCCACCAAAGTGACCCCCCACTGAGATGAGGCGGTGACTCTTCCTCCGCACCTTTCAGAACTTCAGTCAGGTGTGTGGGCTCGACTTTACCTTTGAGTTTATCAAACAAATCTCTCACAGCATCGCCCTGAAAAGCCAAGAAAGACTTAACCACAGTTTCTTCACTGTACAGTGTGCAGTATGACAGATAAAATCTTACTACAAAGTATTAACGCTGAAAATCTCACCATGTCAGTGTTTTGAACGTTCTTATTGGCTCAGACGTTGTTCTCGATCAATCCTTTGCATTGTCCTTATCGTACTCAAGTGTTTACAGTTTTTTATTGTATTGTTTGCTCTCAACTGTGACATGTTCCCCCTCAAATTGATTCATTGTTATTTTTATACTTTATCTTTCTTTCGGTCTCCAAACGGTCTCTAAAGGAGAAGTTTGTTTCTCACACATTAAGCCTTATAATGAGGATATATACAATGATGTATATAGATCATGTATCAGATGTTTAGTCGTGTCCTCTCATGTACTGACACTAAAACACGAAGCTAAACACAGATTTATAACTCAGAAATGGCTTTTTGTTTCACGAAGCAGCTGAAAGAGCAGATTTACTGTATATATCCATGTTTAGCTTCATGTTTTAGTGTTGGTACATGAGAGGACTAAACAATCAGTAAGTTTCATGTCTTTTAAAACGAGTGTTTATTGTATTCTCTGGTGTTTTCAGCGACGTCAGCAGTGAGCTCCAGCTCTGAGGACTGCACCGCTTGTCATAATAATGCTGTAGAGCATCGAATATGATCGTAAATATCTTTATTGTAAGGCAAATAAACAAACAAACTTCTCCCTCATAATGAGTTTGTCCACCTGCCTTTCACTGCACATGTAAGCCTGCTCGTATATGTGACACATATGATTTTTAAATCCTAAAAATAAACATGCCAGAATATTACCAATACATACAAATAAGTTCATAGACTAGACAAAGAAAACTGTTTGACTTCTGGCTTCACTGTATTGTAGACAGAGGACTGCGTTTTAACGAAATATTAAAGCTATGAATGTACTTGAAACATAGAAATTTCAGTCGTCTCTTTCTTCTTGTGAAATATAAACGCCAGTCTTTCATGTGTAATCTTTAGTTTAAAGCTACATTGAAGTGAATGAGCTCAGCGATGCTTTGATGCTAAGATAAACACGCTAACATGCTCATAATGATTATGCTAGCATACAGATGCTAAGCAGCTATAATGTTTACCATGTTTACTCCTAAAGATTAGCACTCAAAGAAAGAGCAGCCAGAACTGGGACCCTCCAAAAATGACCATAAAGTTAAAAAACATAACATTTCATCATAAATTATGAAATAAATATATGTATATAAATATGTATATATATATAAACTTTATTATATATAATATATATAAAATGGAAATTTAAATGAAGGCTTCAAACTGCCACTTTAGAAATCCTGAAATCCCCTGTTTTTGTTTGTTTGTTTGTTTACAGTCTGTACTCTGTTCGGTCGTCGTCGCTGATACAAAAACGTCCAATTCCTTGAATTTATGGTTAAACACAGTAGAAGTCGTGCACGCAGGGACACCTGCAGCTCGTAAGAAGTTTCTATAGAGATGTCATTTGATAAAATGTGTGTCTCACATACTATGATCATTTTTATTTTAAACTGACACCAACATGTTCATGTATCATATCTTGCAATAAATTAACGAACAATGGCCCGCGGTACAAAACACACACACATACACTCGCACACCCACAATCGCAGGAGGAGCGTCTTACGTCACAGAGCGATGGAGGTCACGGCTGAACTGTGTTAACGGCTCTTTAATCGGTAAAACAAGTCTGACGATCGACTGACGGTCTGGAAGGAGCAGCTAAGAAAACCTCCACTACCCACCCACCTCATTTAAACTTACACACACACACACACACACACACACACACACACACACACACAGAGTAACCCGCCCTCAACCCATTCACCCTTCCACAAATGGTCCATTATGGTTTAATCCTCGGCGCTGTACTGTGCAGTGATCTGTAAAGAGCTCTAATCTGTGACACTCTCAGCTCGGTCACACACTCACCGGGAAGTAGAGGAGCAGAGAGCCGAACAGGATCGTCTCCAGCAGCAGGAGGCCGGATGCCCGGATCCTCTGAGGGGAGAGCAAGTGAGATCGGGGGTTGGGGGGGATAAAAAAAAGTCACAGAGTGGAGAAGAAATGGTGCCAGCTGAGAAGTTCAAGGACCACACCAGTGTGTTCATTGTTTCTGCAAATGAATAATCCTGCACATTTACCACTGACCATCTTACAAATACGCTAAGATCCAAGTTTAGATTATTGTGTTGACTTCTAGCAGAGGTTTGCTTCTGTTCCACTGTTGGCTTGGATTTTTTTTATCGATGTGAATTTTACTGCTCCTTTTAGGTGTGATATGTACCCACTAGAGGCCTGAACAGGCCTCGTAGACCTTTGAAAAACTTCTCTAACCTAAAACTTATTTATAAAAACGCAGTCTGAAATAGACCAGAGAATAATTAGACCTAATCCAAAATGCTTTTGACCCAAATAGAGAGAAAACCGTGACAAGATGAATCAGCAGTAAACGTGCAATTTTTCCGGCACTTCCCAGTTCACTTTTTTTGTCTGCATATGTGAGAAAACATTCTTTAGCTGAGATGACAGAAAAAACAAAAAAAAGCTCAAAGTTTACCACCACTGAAGTGAACATTATGCACAGGATGAACCGAGGATTATTTGGGTTTCACTGAATACATTTACTTAAGGATGTACTTGAGTACAAATTAAAGGTGCTTGTATTTTATTTGAGAGTTTACATTTTATACAACTTAATACTTCCACTCCACTACATCTCAGAGGCAAATATTGCACCTTTTTCCACCTCTACTTCAGTTATTAGTTATTTCATCATGTTTCATGCATCTAGGAACCTTCTCAGAAATCAAGCCCATACTGTCACATCCTGATCTGGAAAAAATCATTCGTGCACTAATGTTCTCACATCCGAACTCACTTCCTGTCTGGTATCACACAAAAATCTCTGTCCCGCCTCCAACTCGTCCAGAATGCAGCAGCGAGGCTCCTTATTGGTTTAAACAGTCGACATCACATCACTCCGGTTATCGCTTCTCTCCACTGGCTCCCTGTCTGTTTTTAGATTGAATTTAAGATTTTGCTGATCATTGTTAAAGCTCTCGTGGGTCTTGTCTCGAGTTACAACAGATATGCTAACCCTGTACGAGCATACGCGCCGCCTTATGTCTTCAGATGAAGTCCTGGATGAAGTACCGCGCTGCCGCTGTCGGGCCTCCTCGGCTTTGGAACAACCAACCCGAAAAACACGAGGCGAGTAGAACGAGTGACTTCTGTTACCTCACTTTTATAGACTTGCTTTAAACGGAAGTGTTCTCTTCTAAATATCACACTGCTTTTATTTTTTTGATTGATTCATGTATCATTTACATGTTTACTTCTATCTGTCTTCTGTTTTACTCCGCTCATGTCATGTCATCTTTAATCATTTTTTACCTTTATTCGGCCCTTTTTGCAATTTATCTCGTCTTAATTCTTTTGCTCTCCTCACTGATATGTTTCTATTCTGTGTTTCGCCTTCTGGATTGATCTTTGCCTTCACTGTCTCACTGCTCATTGCTCTGTTTGCTTAGTCTGTCAAAGCACATTGTAAACCTCTCTTTTTAAAGATTCTATAAAAAAGAAGGTTTTTTTTTCTTCAAAATACAAATTTTCACACCCCTTCCTGTACGCTGAAAATCATGAATCTCCAACTTTGTGATTCTACATTTGAAATTTTCCTTCTTAAACCACATAAACTCTTTAAAACCCTCTTGGATTAGCTGCAAAAAGTGTCGTCACAAAGCTGAAAACAGGCTTAAGTGGTTCTCACATACAAACACCAGCTGATCTTATAGCATATGACGCCCTGCTGTCACTACCCAACAGTTAAATGTAGTTAGAATTGGCTCAGCCTTTAAAATCTACTGCAGCAAAATGAAAAACAGACACAATAACGCAGCAGTAACATTGATCTGAAAACATCACGTCGTAACACATCAATAGGGAACCTTTTTTTTTTATACTTTAACATGCTTTTACTCGAGTATAGTTTTGAATGCGTGATTTGGTCCTGAAGTGTTTTCATGGTGTGAAATCGATGATTTCACTGTAAGGATCTAAGTACTTTATCCGCCTGTGCTGTGCCTGTTTGATGCTGGCACTAGAAATGTTTCATCTATGTCAAAATACGAGGGTGTGAAGCTTACTGCTGCTTGCCAGCTTTTTACGACATCAGTGACATCCTGAGAAAGACTTTTTACAAAAACCTTCACCTACAGATACATAAGCAGCAACCTCACAAAAAATGTCGACATATTGCAGCAACATTTTGCTGGACGAGCATCAAATGACTGGCGCAACACTCTTGAGCCTCCTCAACACGAACCCAGCGACCTGACCGCCTGACTCACCCGGCTTCGACGATATCTGTAGGCCACCAGCATGCTGACGAAGATGAGGAACATGAAGACAGCCTGGACAGCCAACACACTGGCCCTGAGAAGCCAAGCCTCCTGCACCCAGCAGGGGGCGCCGTCCTGGCAGCTCTTGCAGCCCGGCCAGCACGGGAGACAGATGGGCATGTTCGGGAAACACACACTGTCACTCCCATTCACAGGGCCACCATCTGCATCTACACCTACACACAGCCATGTGAAGAACTCATTTACATGTGACTGACAAAAAAACCTCACACAGAACACACAGCAGCGGGCTGCGAAAGCTGTGATGCCATCATATAAGATATCATAATCATTTAAGAAAAGAATTTATTTTGCTGCTACGTTAGAAAACAATCACATCAGTAAAGGAGGCAAAGAGTAAATTTGGAACCCATCACAAATCACCCGGGTTTGATTCCCAGCCTTTACCTGAGCACAACTTCATTTATTTAAAGGGGAAATCTGCGAAGAGTCCAATCTAAAAATTTAGTTGGGTGCTGAATTTGAGGAACAGTGGGAACTGCCTGCATGTTGCAACTACCTGATGGAGCTCATGGCTGCAGGTAGTCGCCTCTTTTCTACAAACCGCTTCGACACGATTCTGTTTGTGTCTGTAATTCTGTATAATTCTCCTTTTTCACACGGGTCGCCATCGTAATTCCAAATCGCGGCTCGGTTGAGCCTGTAAGAATTGACTGGAAAACAGTGGAATGTCTGACTCCGACAGGACTCCATCACCTTGTAAGAACTACACCACGAGACACGCAGCAGTAAGATGACATCCTCGCAGACGGAGTGATGCCTCTGTCGTTGTCGTGCTGCTACGAAATGTCTCCGCTGCACCAGACCAACCGAAAAATGGCGACCCGCGTGAAAAAGGCGAATACACAGAGAAAGCCGATGCAAGGAGCAGTGTTGTAGCACTCGAGATCTGTCTTGGTCTCAAGACCACTTTTAAAAGGTCTCTGTCTCCTCTCGGAATCAAACGCATTTTGACCCGGTCTTGTCTCGGTCTCGGACAACGCAGACTCAGGATTTTTAATCGAGACCAGTCAAGACCACAACAGATTTATTTAACGTAATGCAAATGATTGGATGTTAACCTTTCTTCTTCAAATGCAGCCGATAACATAAATCATTTGTAGTTTGATTTTTTGATTCGTCCAAGTTTGGCGACCTCGATCACAGAGAACTCTTTAGCAAAACAGCACACGAGAGAAAACACTCGGCAGAGTGCAGGTTCTGCGAGGCAGCGCTCACTGAGACGCCTGGACAACATTAAACTTCTATCACCACCTTCAGATCACAGGAAAAAAATGTTAAGGTCTTGGTCTTGACTCGGTCTCAGCACATTCTGGTGTTGGTCAAGTCTTGTCTCAGTTATTGTGGTCTTGACTGCAACACTAGCAAGGAGAAGTCTTTCTTACAGATGGACAGAAAGAAAGGACGCTGACCCGCCAGCTGTGACTGTTCTGGTGAGTTTGTTATCAGAGAAAACGGAACGAACAAACGTACGGTCTTTGAGGCACAGGAAACCAAGAGACAAAGGTCACGCCCTGTGTTTAATAAAGGCTATATTGAATTTAAATTACTACTAATACCAATACAATTTTAAAATATTAACTTCTTCGTGGAAACAACTAATTTCATTATTTGGCCCAATAAAAAATCAAATTCAAAAAATCTTTGTTGTGTTAATTTTCTTCTGTGAGTCTTGGTTTGATTTAAAGCCATATTTCACCACAAAACTATTTTTTGTGCATCAGTTACTCACCCTTAGATGTTTCAGTTGAAGACTATTTTCTTTTCCTACCAGCGTTCTTCCACAGTTAACCGTTTTTTTTACCCAAAAAATGTGAGCCACTCACTTTAGCTGCTTTTGCTAGCAGTCGATGAAGATACAGTTTCAAAAAATCGGAACTGTCTAAAAACATCCATCCAAAAATCTCAACAGTGTGGTATAATCCAAGTCTTCTTTATCCTGTCATAGGCTCGATACTTCAAAAACACTTCGATTTCAGCTAAAAACGTGTCTACATGCAACACTCGTGGTACAAGGCTCCCTGCATGCATGCCCCGCCAAACGGGCGTATTTAAAATTCTAGAAGTTTTCTTCGAGCAGCTTTAGCCAAAATATAAGTGTTTTGGAAATATTATAAAGAAGACTTGGATTATACCACACAAAGCTGTTGAGACTTTTGGAAGGACATTTTTAGATGGTTTCAGTGTTTTGAAACTTTGTCTCGTGGACTGCCTGCAACAGCAGCAAAAGGGAGTGGCTCACGTTTTTGAAGGAAAAAAAACTGCTAACTGTGAAAGAAACCTGGTGGGAAAAAATATATTTCAGTTCAAGACATCTAAAGGTGAGTAACTGACACACAAAAAATAGTTTTGTGGTGAAATATCACTTTAAATGGAAAGTGGGCAGTTGTCAGTCGTCGCCTTACCTGAGTCCTGAGGGTTGTAGTAACCTTCCCTACAGCGACAGCAGTACTGACCCAGCCGAAAACCCCGACCTGGAACTGGTACGCACTGTAAAAAACACAAAGATTGTCAAGATTTTTTTCTTTTGTCGTGTGAAATACTTTAGATTGTCGGTTCCTTCGAGGAATAAAACTGGTTATAATAGCACTAGAGCTTTCTAATAAAATAAGTGCTTATTTTGTTTTTCATTTTTTTATGTGCTTATTTTGTAACAGTTATTTTGAACATCTATCTATTCTACATAATGAACATACTTATATTGCACCTTTAGTGCTGTCTAATAATAGTTATAATAAAACTGTTAAAAAAAAGTCACATTTTTGGGAAATACAATATGTAAGTACAGAATAATTCACTGCCATAACGGGCGACAGACGAGGTCAGACACGCAGTCGAATGAATCCAATAGTCACAGAGTGTAAATGCAAAATTAAACCGTGTTTGAAAACAAGCAATATTAGATTTATGAACCAGATGAAGACACAACCAAACACCAGCGTTTGCTGCTCTGCACAGCTTTCAGGTTCACGATCCGCCCCCCCGCCCCGTTCAATCAGGCTGATTTTAACCAAAAAAGCCTCTGATCTCACATGGCTGCAGCTCGAGGGTTCAGTTTTCGATAGAGTTTAATTACTTTTTCGGGAAAAATAATCATTCCCAGGTCAACAACTAATGGGGATCCAAACAGAGAATAAAATCTGAACTATGAAAACATGAAGCAGGTGCACCGAGGCTCACAGTGAAAAAGGGGTCAAATAACTCTCTCTCACTCTATTTCCCTCTGATGCTAGCTTTCATTTAGCCAGACTGGACAGAACACACACACACACACACACACACACACACACACACACACACAAACAGTCTGTGTGTTAATCTAAGTTAAAAGCTAAATGGATACATAATGCCTTGACTGAAAGTATTATCCTTTTCTAGAGAAATCCCGCTCCCAAGCTTGCACACACACACACGGAGGGCTCACATATGTATGTATACAAACCCACAACCCCCTTATCAGAGGCTCAGAGAGCTAATGCCACGGGCTGAACATTAATGTGATATGGATTATACGAGCAGTGAACTTAATTCTTGTCATGGTCACATCTCAGTCAGTCGTAGTGAAGAGCGGATTCAGTCATCTGTCGTGTGTAAGTTGAAACCACATCGCTCACTCTGACGCTCTACGGCTTCATGGTTGACTCAAAACCTGTAACGTCAGTGGAATCGAAACTTTTTGCAGCCTAAAAAAATAATAGAATCATATGACTGCACGCGGCAATCATCGCAGTCCAAGCAGTATCTCAGCGTTAAGGATGCTTGTTGATGCGTGAAGCATTTGTAAGATGAAGCTTTAGGGAATGTGAGGCGGTCCAAGCCTTAGAAGGTTACCATTGCAGGTCCCATCAGGACTTTGTCAGTTGGATTTTTTGAGACCTCCAAGCCTTAAACCTTTTAAAAATTGAGATATTAGCATATTGAAAGTGAGAGGTTTAAAACTTCAGGTGAGGAGACGTCCTATGGCTGCCTGTTCACTTGCGCTTAAAATGTTGACAACAATCAAAATGTCGGTGAGATTTCAGATGAATTTTAACTTGCCTTGTAATCCAGATGTTGCTCAAACACTGACTTTTAAGTCATACCTCTCCCGTGTGTCCGCCCGCTCCGTCAGTCAGACTCCACAGGCGGCAGCCATGACTGAAACCGAGCAGTCTGCTGCTGTTTTTTTCTTGGTTTGACTGCTGCAGTCAAAACTTAAAAACTTTACAACAATTTAACGTTTTCAGATTTAATTCTGAAAGAAAACACACAACAT
>JAQLOL010000019.1:12019263-12036530 GCA_029783665.1 Naso thynnoides
TCATTAACGGTTAAGATTTTTGTTAAACCTGTTGAATAAAGGTTTAGAGCTCATAGTTCTGTATCGTCTTACAGTTTTTCTCATTCACTTTGGCTCAGTTCTCAGATGAGAAAAGCATTTTTCAAAACATTAAGCTCAAATCTCTGAACATTCAGTTTGTCATTCAGGACAGATTAAAATTTCTCATTCATTCAAGCAAACTGCATCGTTTTGGTATGCGTGTGCAAAAGACTAAGTACAATTCTCTACAAATCTGCACAGAAATGATCTGTATGTGTCTCTCTGATCAAAACTGATCAGTCGATTCTCAGTGAATTTGTCAAACTCTTCACGGCCTCTAAACATTCTCTCATCATTTCAGCATCACGTGCCAAAATTATCCAGTTATCAACATCTGTCAGACATACATGAATATACTAAAATATGTATGACATGGAGCGTGTGTGTGGCCTAAGACCTGCCAGGTCAGATGTGATGTTGATGGAAATCTCTGGCCAGACCAACAGGAAGGATGGGATGTTCTCAAACAGAAGAACTTCTGTCAAGTGTTACTGTATGTATCCTACTGTGAAGAGGTACAAAGGGTTTTTTTTAAATTGTTATGCTTTAGTTTTTATTTGGTTCTTTTTGATTTTGCTTTGTCAGAAGGATGTGATTTTGTGGCAGTCACGTTCACACTAAAATTTGTGAACAGGCGTCTGTACATTTTGACCAGTATGACACAAAAACCAGTTTTTGAAACGTAATTGAAATGTTTTGGGTGATTTACTACCTTTTGCAAACACGTAATAGAGTTTTAATGAACCACGAAACTGCTGTGACAATTACAGTAAATTTACAGTTTAGAGAATGTCTATGGATGGACGGATGCACGGACAGACGGACAGATAAATGTTTCTCTTCTAACTAAAGTTCTTGTGTGAAACAATGTGGTTAGATTCTGCATGAGATCATGACAGTTTGAATAACATTCATCTCGTAATTGCATTTATGTAAACATGTGTTGTTGTAAATACAAACTCCCCACTGACAATCTGGTGTAAATAAGATAAAAATATCATTAAAAAGGTTTTTATCAGCTCTTAGGATCCATATAGTTAAAGATTGCTGATTAAACACAAAGTCATGTGAACCTGTAGCACCACAGAAACAATTCTGCTGGCTGAAGGTTCCTGAATGATTAAAGCAGGAATTTTGTTTTTGTTGTTTTTTTCACTTGTAAGGTTTTTTTCCAAATCCAAACAGAAATCAGCTGTTCACATGAGGCCAGATCAGGAATGCCCTCTGATATTAAAACGCCACAGAGTAATTTATGGTCGTCATCATCGGCGCTCATAAAGTGGTGTTACGGGCTGAGCGGAGGAGGAGCGGGTGGGGCCTGGCTGGGAACACAGAGGCAGACTGTGGTCACTGACCGGAGACTCCGCGGCTTTTATTCTGCTCTAATCAGACCGCATGTCTGAGCCCGGGGTCCGCCTGCTGCCGCCAGCAAACTGCGCTCATCCCCCCCAAATCTGACGGACGGATGCTGTGCCGTGGTGGACGAGGAGGATGAAAAAAACGCCCGATATATTTTTTGCCATTTTCGCTCATAGCCTATTTATGGGAGGCAGCAGCGGCTTGGCCCTTTCTTTATTATAGGAACGAGATCTCCGCGGTTTGCTATGTGAAGAGCAGATCCTGAGGAATAATTATGAACAACGCGCAAGATATGTCGCCCGATTTCGTGTTGATGCGCCTGGTTTCCGCGGCCGAGGATGACCGCCTGGACGCAGAAAACGGGAATCTGCCGCCGGGAGGAGTGGTGGCAGGGCTGGGGAAGGAGGTCCTGGCTCACAGCAGCGTCAAAGCGGGCTTGGATATCAGCCGAGATCCGACGGCGGGCCTCGAGCATCCTAGCAGCCGCCTGAACAAAGCACAGCCGAGCGGCGAAGGCACGGCTGCACCTGACGCCGGGGTAACCGAGAGCCGCGCACCGCTGTCCGCGTCTCCTCCGCCGCAGAGCTCCATGGAGGCCCAGGGCTTTGACTTCGCTCCTAGCCCCGGCCTACGGCCTCAGCTGCTGGTCTTCACGAATATAATGCGGAACGGAGAGGGGATTTTAGAATTAGAGCGAAGGAATCAGCCGAGGGATGCTCGGGGTTTGGACCAGAGCCCGGGGTCTGGCTGCTCCGGTCCGTCTGTCAACAACAACAGCCTGAGTCCCGGGGACGCTCAGCAGCAGCAGAACCTGCTGGACCGAACATGGGGAGCGCATCCGCCGGTCTCCGTGACCGCGGAGATGCAAGGCGCTGCGGAGCTGTGCCGCCGGCACAGACTCATCACTACCCCGCCCGAGTGGCCCTTGTTGTCGGAGAGATCCAACCCTCTCACGGTGATAGACTCTAAATGGAGATGCGCTACCAGGGACAGAGAGGGAGCCGTGTTCGAGCTGGCCCGGCGGTTTGGGGAGCTGGGGGTCGGTGCGGTACCCAAGATGTTGCTGAAAGCGGGGGAGCTCCCGCAGTGCTCGTGTCAGGGTGCACACGGGCAGGTTGGAGGGGGAGTAGAGCCCGGGGATGACCCCACAGAGACCAGCGATGCTTTGTTAGTGCTGGAGGGGCTGGGGAGCGGGGATGTTGACGGCCTGGGCATGGACGAGTGCCCGGAGGATGAGGCGGACGATGAGAACGGACGTCGCGAGTTTTTACTCAGCAGGAAAAGGGAAATAGTTCAGAAAATGTCTGGAGATTTCTCCATCAGCAGCTTTCAAGCGGAGCTGAGGAGGCAGGTGGAGGGGCTGGCCCCGGCGGCGGCCGACACAGCTGCGGCAGCGCACCTTGACGCGCAGATGTGCAGCCTCCACGGGAACTTTACCAGTCAGCTCTCGCAGGTAAGCTCCGGGGATACAGAGGTTGTAGCCCAGGTTTCCGCTTCGTCACCATCACCTGCAGCAGTCCAGAGCTCCCCCTGGTCCGGAAGTCCAAACCCAAGCCAGGCGTCTACACCCAGAAGGCGGCCGGAGCGGTGCGCCAGTGCGCCGCGGACTCCAACGGGCTGGACCTCGGGTGGGGAAAAGACGCTCAAAGTTCCAGGGAAGTCCAAGAAGGGCTCGTTAAAGATCCGCCTGAGTAAACTGTTCCGGACTAAAAGCTGCAGCGGCTCCAATCATCTGCTGGACAAGAGGCCCTCAGTGACCTACTCAGTGTCCTCAGCCGGGAGTCTGGTGGACATGGCGAGCACCGCAGGTGCTGAGCAGGACGCAGACAGGTGAGCAGTCCAAAACAGTCCAAAATTTGCATCTCAGCACAATTTTCTCATTTCCCACATTAAGAAGTGGATCAAACCAGTTTTGCAGGGTGATACATGGAAAGCTGAAAGGGTCTTAAGCTGCCAAATCTGCTGCAAAACCTTCTTAAAGTTTTGAGATTTGTTGGTAAAATGTATCTGCTTTCAAGTGACCAAATTTCCTCTGTTGTGTTAAAACTTCTGACATGAGAAGAAGACAAAATGGAAGTTCAACATCTGGCAGGTAGAATACTGATCAGGAAGTTTGATCGATTAATGAAATGACATTTTGTTGCCCTTTGCCCTCCTGGTTATAAGCCAATGGTCAATTTGATCAAACCAAAAAATAAAAAATAAAAAAATCTCAGATTTGAACTGGAATCAGCACTTCAGAAAACACAATTTGAATCCGCTGGCTGTTCTGTGCATTGATGAAGACTCATTCAGAGTCCAGACATGTTGATTCCTTTCCAAGTTTCTTTCCATTTGCTGTGAACTTTTTAATCAGCCGGGCAGTCATTGTTTGCTGCTGCCTTGAACTGGCGGCCGCCTCACAGACATTCAGCAACTTTTTACTTCTGCATGTCATTAAATGTGGAGCTTTTTCAAACCTTTGTGGCTTGTCACCCTCTATCCAACTCCCAGCTCGCTGCTTAGTCATTATTCACAACAGCACGCTGAAGGAAGCTTGTGATTAAAAAAACATAGCTTCAGAAGTCTTGACTGCCAGAGCTAAGAGCATCAAAAAGAAAAAGTAAAAGAGCTGCAGGACCCAAAACTGCAGGCGCACACACTCATACTAAAAAGTTAATTTTCTGAACCTCTGCAGCTACTAATGCTGCTTCTCTGCTCTCTGACTCTCCTCTCATGTTCGTCGTCTTCCTCCTCTGCCTGTCTTGATGTCTGTCTTGCAGCCACAGAGAGCCCAGACTGACCAGGGCCCACAGTGCCTTCTCCCCCGCCTCCCTCTCCGCCTCCCTCTCTGCTTTCACTGGTAAGGGCTGTTTGCTGCTTTGATTTGAACTCTTGTCCCCTCAGAAATGCTTTTTGTTTCTGGGTAAAAAGCCCCCTGACATTTCTTTCAGCACACAGGACTTCAGCTGCAACTGATGATATGTATATATATTTTTATGGTAACACTTTAAAATAACTAAACACTTTCAAGCATTAGTAAATTATTAGTAAATATACTTTATCATTTATATATGGAGGCCACAAGGGTCACCAAAATTGCAATAAAGCATTACTTTAATGAAAAACTAAGTGTATAATAAAAAAAAAATAGGAATTACATAATTACATGATGTAAAAATACATTAATAATTACCGAAATAAACCATTCAATTTAAAAATCAATTTGAAAATGCAATCACAAAAACAGAAATAAATAAATAACTGAATTCCCTAAACAATGTGGCTTTCCATGATACTTTGGGCTTTGAGTGAAATGAGGTAAAGCAATGCAAATTAGCCGTGGGATGTAACAAGCTGCAACTTTTTGATTGCAGAATTTAGTTGCCAGTCTATAAAAAACATTTGGCTTATTCATCCTCCTGTTCTGCATATGAATCATCTGTCCGTAGATGCTTTACAGTTTTTCTCAATGGTTTTCATTTTTCAAAACAGTCTTAACATTCTCTTAACTGTAAGTCTAATTGTCACAGCAGTTTCAAGGTTCATCAAAACTCTATTGCGTGTTTGCAAAAGGTAGCACGTCACCCAAGACTTTTTATTTATGTTTCAAAACCTGGTTTTTGGGTCACTAAATTGGCCAGTGCCACCAAAATGAGAAGCTGTTTTGTTATCGTTTGAGTCATACTGGTCAAAATGTATCGACCTTTTTTCACCAAGATAGTCATAAAACATATTATGATGATGACTGCCACAGAATTACATCCTCATGAAAAAGCTAAACAAACAAACATCAGAACAATTTTTAAAAAAACTGTGGCGATTAAAGTAAAAAAAAACAAACAAAAGAAACAACTTTGTACCTTTTCACTTAATAACACACTCGAGGTTGTGCTGTTGTACTAAATATTGTCACCGAAGTGATGCGGTCCAGCACGACCTCCAGTGTGATATTGTTTTTATACAACAGTTCTACAAACTCCGTTTACTCGACAGTAAAAGGTAAGAACAAATTATGATTTGTTTGTTAATTCAATCATTTATTTGGCTCTGCCAGCACAAATAGTTCTGCAACTGGACTGGTAAAGGGTTAGTTGTCTGAGCATAACATGACAAAATGATCCGTTCAGTTATCAACATCTGTCAGACATACAGCACATGAATACTTTGTGATGAGAACACCTGTTAAACGGGAGCAATACACAAAAAGTTAAAAGTCCCAGTGCTGTTGTACTCTACATCAGTACTCACTGAATGGCTCTTGTCCAATCAAATTGCTTGGTTGGAACTAACTGTTGTGTAAATAGGCGACATGACGCTATACACAGAATTGCTCATTTTTTCATCTAGAGGTTGTTTTACTGTGGCAGGCATCACAAACACTCCATGTCATACATATTTACAGCTTATACATGTGACAGATGTTGATAACTGAATGGATCATTTTGCCATGTGATGGTCAGACGGTGAAAGAATGTTTATAACATGTGAAGAGTTTGACAAATTCACTTAGAATCAGCTGATCAGTTTAGATCAGTGAGACATGTGCGGATCATTTTTGTGCAGATTTGTGGAGAATTGTACTTAGTCTTTTGCACACATGTACAAAAACAATGCAGTTTGCTCGAATGAATGAGAAATTTTAATCTGTCGTCATTGACCATTTGTTTAGAGATCTGAGCTTAATGTGGTGAGAAACTTGTTTTTTTTATTTGAGAACTGAGCCAAAGTGAATGAGGAAAACTGTATCACAAAATCTCGTCCCAAAGATTTTTTTTCCCCCCTGGAATAAAACATCATCTTAGAGCTATATAAAGTTTATTTTAAATGAAGAAATATCTAATGAAAGAATTAATCAACAAGCATAAAAATCTAAGCACTAAAGACCAGCTGTCAGTAGGCCTTCATGGCCTTTGATGCCATAGACACATTTTGGTTGGTTTATTATGACGTCATCAAGTACCTAAATATGAATGTAAGATTAAAGGAATAGTGCAACATTTTGGGAAATAAGCTGCAGATATTAATTTTCCTAGGAGTGTTTGGTGAGAAGATATAAAGAGAGACGGTTAATAGTAGAAAACGAGACGTCTCACTGACCATTCATTTCCTGTATCAGTGTCACATGGGTTTCGCCACGGCCCCGCCCCTTTAGGAGACAGGAAGCAGTCTAGAGTCCATTTATTCTTATAGGAGGAGATTATGACCAATTATTTCGCCCCATCCTCACCAACATACATATTGGACCCATTTTTCACAAGACACATTTCTTCCAAACATTCTGACACAAAAATGTCATTTTTCAGACGCACAAATCAGGAGAAAATTAATTTTGTTCGAGACACGTCTCTGTCTCAGCAACACATTCTTGATAAATGTGGGAGCCGGTGCTTCCCGCCTTTCTTCACAATGGATGTAAACAGACATTTAAATGGTCTTACAGGTGAAACCATGAATTAAAAGTTAAAAGTTACATCACAAAAATATCATGCAACGCAAAATCCATCTGCTTTAATCCACTCACACGACGTTATAACACTTCCAGACGAGGCGGAGGGACGGTGGTTCCTAACTGTCTCCGTGGGAGACGTGAGAGTTTGGAGACAGTGAGTGTATAAACCAATTCACACCCTTGGCACAGCGGCCAGCGGGGGGTCTTGTGTTAGTAGTTGACTGCATTTGATATGAAACGCCCTCCTGCCTGTCTGTGTAAAATGAAGCTGGAGTCAGGAGATGTTTAGCTCAGCTTCGCACAAAGACAGGAAACAAAATGACAAAGTTTTGGATTTTGACATGACACTGAGCTTTAGGTGCTGGTAGGTGGTTTTTGTTACCTTATGAACAGAAGTTAGCTCCTTTTCCTTGTTTCCAGTCTTTATGCTTTGAGTGAAGCTAAGCAGCTGCTGGCTGTAGCTTCACATTTAACACACAGACCTGACAGTGGTATTGACTGTCTCAACCAATTCTCTGTCGGGGAAGAAAACAAGCGTGTTTACTGTTTGAGTTTGAGAAATGAATAGTTTCAAAAACAAGCAGAATTTTAGCTTCACATTTCGAGAGCTGCGATCTTTAACTGTTTTTACTATTTAGACGCTGTCGCACTGGATAAGATAAGACAGGATTTAGCACAAAAGGCCTGTGGGTGAGAAGGGCGAGGGAGGTGAGGAGGTCTGTGGCTCAGCTCGCAAAAACTGTTTAGCTGACTTTATGAGAATCCGTTCACCACCTCTGCAGGGCTCAGAGGTGCATGCTGGTGTCCCACATTACTTCTAGATCTCAGATTTGCTACGTCCTCGTCTTAAATGTGATGATTTTTGTGGTTTTTTTTGGAGTTTAATGAACACATGCTCTGCACGGACCGAACAACCAATTAGACAGGAACATTAAAGCCGCACCATGCAGGCATCATCTCATGTTGCTGGCCCCACAGGATCGAGGTCGAGTCGTTTCAAATCTTCGGCACTTCAGAACCTAGAAGTCATGTGCACAGCATGCTCATGTTTACCAACCTAGCTAGTCTGTGATGTTTCACAACCACAGCGATGATAGAGGAAGAGATCTGAGGTGGATGAGTCCAGCTTTCTCTGCTGTTTACGAGACGGTGGGGATTTGACTCGCCCATTTGAATTCGTTTCTTTTCCTGCCAGCAACCATCCCCAAATGCAGAATTTCACTTTGGTAAACAGTGAGTCTGCAGCATCTCAATTAGCTGGAATGGGATGTTCCTCTTTATTGCAGTGATTTAGGCTGATTAGTTGGGTGTAATTTTCCATAAACATCCTGCCTGGTGCAGCTTTAATGGCACTCTGCAGCACAGACAAAACAAGACAAAATCACAGATAGACAAACATGGCTGCTCTGACTTCTCTGCAAGCATCATTATTTCACCTCCCCTTGACTTTTTTCCTTCCTTTCTTTTCTTTCTTGTCATTCTCTGGCTTCAGGTGAGACTGTTTCCCTGGTGGATGTGGATATTTCTCGGCGCGGGGCGAACACGCCTCACCCTCCCACGCCTCCCCCTCCTCCACGCCGAAGTCTCAGTTTGTTAGGTATTTTTCTCTACACACTCTCTGTCTCTGCTGTTGTTTCCTTATCTTGTTCAGTCAACAGACACACACACACACACACACAGAAACATAGTGACATAATATGGTAAATGATAAATATGGCAATTAGGTCTGAGCTGAAGCCAAATTGTCCTTTCTGCTTTACAGAATGTTGTATTTCGTCTATAAATTTAGATGAAAAAGAAGCTCTGCCAGTTTTTCTTAATATTAATGCCTCAGTAAAACACTTAATTATTTTGTTTACAGTTGTGTATTGCTAAATAGACACAGACAATTTATTGCAATATGCTGTAATCTGATTGGAGAAGCTTTAAAAGGTCAGCAGCAAACTAAAAACGTTACGTAAAGTCTGAGCACGATATATCACTCAACGAGAAAAACTGTTTTCATCTCTTCGCAGGGAAACACGATATGAAGTTTTTCAAATGTAGTTAATGTTAAAAATAATGTTTTGGTCACCGAATGATCTGAAACCAATCAGAGAATTTCACTGATCATTGGGAGTGATTGGAACAACGATGCATAGATACTGAACAAGAAAACAGTTTGAAATGTTAAAACTATGTTTTTCATCAGGGCATTTCTAACTTCATGGCTATTCTCTGACCTTTCAAAAGCGTATTTTTGCTCCAAGCCCGGTGTTATTTTCTGACCCACATATACAGCACACTTGGCATTATTACCACCAACATGTCTCTTGACTTTTTTCTGATTTCTCCAAGCTGTGGGTCACAGCTCCAAGTCCATTGTTTTCTGCTAAATATGTTAATTTTTTACACATCTCATAAATCTTTTTCCTCAAAAAATGCTTTGTAAAACAGCTGGCTAATATAGTCTGAAACAAACTTTAGTCAAACAAGAGGAAATAATATTTTTGGGAACTATTTTCAGTGGCGAATTAATCCCCGTTTGGTACTCTAGTGTATTTGTGGCAGCAGGATGGTGTACGTGGGATGAGTTAAAATAAATTACAGTGTGTGGTCGTGATAATGAAGCAACATGTCAGCCAGAGCGGTTTGACTCACTGATGTGTTTTTAATAGTTTTAAAAACAAGCAGAGCTCAATGTTCTGTGCCATTGAGCTCATTGTTCAAAAACAATAGAGCTCAATGGCACAGAAGAAAGAGATATGTCAGGCTGTGACACACACACACACACACACACACACACACACACACACACACACACAATACCCGTTAGCAGATGCATTCACTCTTAGTTTTGGTCTTTTGTACGATTAGTTGGTATTAAAGATTAAAAAAACAAATGTTGATACTTACCAAACTGAGAAAACTGAGAAATCTCACTGATTAATATTAAAAGTTAATCTTTTAATTTGGCGGACCGAGGCTTTGTTTTGAAAAACTGTATTCCTTCTTCCGTCATAAGTTTTTCCTTTCTTTTATTTTCTTTGCCCTCTGTTTCTCCTGACACTTTCCTCCTCTTCCTGCCTCCCAACTTTTGTATCTTCGTCTTTCCATCCTCGTCCTCTTCTGTCCATGTTTCCTTTCGTCCATTCCCTCCTTCCTCTCTCTCCTTTCCATTCTGTTCTTCCTCCAGATGACATAGCCGGGCCTCAGCCTGGGCCTTTCCTAGTGAGTGTTATGGGTGCCTCCCTGCAGTCCCTCCCCCTGCCTCTCCCTCCTCCTCCTCCTCCCTCCCACGCCACCATCCAGCACAGTCTCAGCCTCAATGGTAAGACGTGGCCCTGAATCGACTCAGTTGCCTTTTGGCTCTAAACAGGAAGTGAGCTCATCTGTGAAGCAAACAAAGTAAACAGAGATAAATAAATTCTCTATAAGCGTTTGGCTGATCGTAAAGCCATTCAGCGAGACATAGTCTTCTCCTACTGTTAATTACATGCAGAATTTTACATTTTATTTATTTTGTCGTAAAATAAAGTGTTCGCCATGAATATTTTATGCTGACTAATGATGTGTACTAATTTGATTAGTGTAATATAAGGCTGCATGATTTTGAAAAAAAAATCTAATTGTGATTTTTATATTGATACTGCGATTACAACACGGTTTGCAATGTGAGAGGAAATTATAATTTTTATAGAATTATTCTTTATTTCATTGAAAACAACATTAAAATAAATATAGTGTGATTAACAAGGGGCTGTACCAAACAAAGATGATTTCATACATCTGTAGAATATGATGTGCTGCCTCGATAACTCTGTGGCCACACAATATTTAAATCAAATTGTATTTTTGACACACATTTCTCCTTTTACACAATCATGCCTAGATGCAATTTGAAAATTGCAATGGACCATATTGCAATTTAAATTAAATTTCGATTAACTGTGCAGCCCTAGTGTAACACCAAATACACTAAAATACCTCTAAAAATCACTTAAAGAAAGATGACCAGTTAAACACGCTAAGCTGACCAGCTAAGAAGAATACAAATAAGCAGCACAAGTAATTAAAATGTTGCAAAATATTAAATGGCTGATAGCCAACAGGACGCAGACTTGATAAAAATGGATGAAAAAAACTCTCATATTAACAGTGAAAGGTTACACAGTTTCTCTTTCAGGAGTGAAGTTTACAGAGTGTATCGTAGTGCTATTTGTCAGTAACCAGCTGGTATTAAAATGTTTAGAGACTCAAGGCCCCAGTTCTTCCAAAACTGTTTTTTTTATTCTTTACAAATTTAAAGAAAACATGCGCACTGTGCACCTGGTGCTGTCATTCATTTGTCCTCACACTTTTCAAAGTTCAGTTCAAATGTTTCACATTGCACACTGAATTACTCTGACGTTCTCTCCCTGATTCAGATGCCTTCCTCCGGGCACTTCCTCATTCGACTCCATCGCCAGCTGATGCTCCACCCCCTTCAAGACAGGCCCCGCCCCCCATGCTGTGCGCCCTGCGGCGGTCTGAAGCCAGCAACTTCACCGCCAGTCTGAGAGAGCTGGAGAAGGTGGGACTCACACTGGAAATAAAAATGATGCTCTGCTAAGCAGAAAGAGCCTTTGCACATTTTCTTCATCTATGAATCTGCCAATTATTTTCTTTATTAATCAATTACCCTTAAAGAAGCAAAATAGCAAAAAAAAAAAATCACATTTTTCCCAAATTTTGGTTTCCTTCATTCCCCTTACGGTGCGCTCAAACCAAAAGCTTCAAATGCCTCTGTGGGCGCTCAGGTCGCCGGCATCGCCCTGCCCGGCGCTGCCGGCCCCTCTAGCAGTCGCAGGCTTGGGGCAGGACGTTTGCTGCTGACATCACCTTTGGCTGTGATCATTTTTGGTTTTAAATACTGTATTAATTGTTAAAAGAAATATGTGAATGAACTGGCACATGGTTGGCATTTGTTTGTATGGATTTGTGTAGCGGCCTAATCACTTACCAGATATCCAAACTGTTTCTGCCACCCTCATCCAGGCGTCTGTCTCATGGTAGACAGAACAGAGACGCATCAAACAGCTCCGGGAAACCACAGACCGCAATTATTTGTTTCTCTTCAATTGTGGAGGATAAGAAAGGACCTATGTTTGCTAGGACCTTTTTTTATGCCGTGGGAAGACATTCACATCTCGATCTGCAATTTGCTGCTGCTTTGGCGTCGCAGCTGCTAATCTGCATAAAGTTAAGATCTGCTCAACTTCAAATCAATGGCCGTGGTCGCTCAGGTTGCTGCCATCGTGCTGCTCGTTCGTCACAAGTGTACTTTGAAAAAGAATGGCAGCCGGCTGCCTTTGATGCCCATGAAGCTTTCGGTGTGAGCGCAGTTAGAGTTAGCTTGTGTGTCTGACCATCCACAGTCAAAAACCCCAAAATATTCCGTTTACCATCAAAGACTGAGAAGAGAAACATTTTCAAATTCACTTTAGGGGGATGGACTTGGTATTTGTCTGGTCCTCTGAGCTTTACTGTATTTTATTTTGAAATTCGGCTGAGTTTGAGCACTATATTTCCTGTCTAATACAGTACAGTAACTAACTAATGGAACTCAGTCTTGCTTTGACTCCAAGTATAGTTAACTGAACAATATTTTTGCCTGTTTCAGTACAAAAATTTATCCAAACATCAAATATTCTTCATAAAGAGGAAAACCAAACAATGAGGTTTAACGAGCAGTTATTTCGGGGACGGTGCAAATCAAACTTCCCGTGAACTTTTAGATTTGACCTCGAATTGGTTGTGACTGGCAGGTTTTAATTCTAAAGTAACTTGAGAGAATTGAGGTTGTGTCGCTGCTCCCCCTGAGATGAGTGTGTTTCTGGGGCTGCGGGGTTTTTCCATCCTCTGAGGTAAATGCAGCATGACAGTTAGCTCATCTGGCTGAGAGTTTAAAGGTAAAAGAAATCAGATAACAGAGAAGCAGCAGTGAGACTGGCTGCGCAGAGTCACTGAATGTCCTGTCGCTTTCCCTTTAGTGTGGCTGGTACTGGGGCCCGATGAACTGGGAGGACGCAGAAATGAAGCTGAAGGGGAAACCAGATGGATCCTTTCTGGTCCGAGACAGTTCAGACCCCCGATACATCCTGAGCCTCAGCTTCAGGTCGCAGGGCGTCACACACCACACACGCATGGAGCACTACCGAGGTAAGACATGCACACAAGCAGACACACACACACATACACACATTTTTGTACGCAACTCTTACTTACACTTCTGTTAGTGTTGAAGTAGGCATGCAGATGACAGCATCTACATCACACAAACCTCTCTGGCAATTCGTCTCAGGGGGATTTAAGTCAAGTCAGTTTTGTTTATATAGCATCAAATCACAACAAAGTCTTTTTGCATATAGGGTAGGTCAAGACCACACTCTATGATTAAAACATATCAAATTTTTTTGGACCCAGCAATTGAAAGCAAATTCCCCCATGAGTGAGCACTTGGCGACAGCGGCGAGAAAAAACTTTAACAGGCAGAAACCTCGGAGCAGATCCAAGACTCGAGGTGGGCGGTGGTCTGACAGCACCGGTTGAGTTGTATAAATATTTAATTAATAGTAATACTACTTATAATAATGATCATAACATTTAAACAACCTATAATAATAATAGCAGTTAGGATCATTGTAATTACAATAATTATGATAATAATAACAGCAAAAACAACAATAATAACCTTGAAAATAAGTGGTTGCCCTCAATGATTCCTCTAAATTTAAATAAAGGTTGATGATGATAATTATTAAAGGTGCAAGCAGCGTTGGTTGAGACCTCGTACTGTGGTCCGTTTCGGCCTCCAGCTCATTCAGCTTTATTTGGAGTCAAAATGCAGTAAAATTTACACAGAATAAAAGAAATCTCCCGGAACGATTTACATAAGGCCTCATTTCTGACCTACCCAGTCCTATCTCTATTGATACAGACCATTTTCAGCTCATTTGATGTAGTACAGAGTTTGGACGGCTCAACATTTCACCGCTAATGCTAATGCCAGTGCAAGTCAAGGGACTCAGTAGCGACTACCAAGCTCTGATTTAACGCTCCGCAGTGCAGCCAAAGCATGTCAAATATAAAGAGAGTCTTTTGAGGCAAATTCATGTGCTTTTACAATAATTTTAGAAAACTACAGCTGGATTTCTTTCATTTGTGGCTCTAATTAGCATTAAAAGTGACAGGAAGCAAGTAACATTAGCAAAAGGAAGTGAAGAGTTCAGCAACTTCCTTCTAAATTTATTTTACAAATGCTTAAACTCACCTCAACAGACTGTCGTCATATTTGACTTGCTTTGTCTGCACTGTGGAGTGTGTGACCGCAGTTTTGTAGTGGCTACTGTTGGTCCCATTGACTCCCACTAGCATTAGCATAACCGGTGAAACAGCGAGCCGTCCAGCAAGCTAACTCTGTACTGCATGCAATGAGCCGAAAACAGTCTCTATTAACAGGACGAGGGACTGCATAGGTCGAAAAAGGGGCCCTTTGTCAAAAATTACAGAATATACTTTTAATGTTTAATTTATCTTTAAATTGCTCATTGCCGCGTTTCAACACATTACTTGCGAAAAATAAGTGTAAAGAAATCTTCACCGAATCATTCAGCTTAATTTAAAAAAATCTGTCAGTTTGTTTCTGCAGTTATTTATCTCTTGGCAAAAGAACACAGACATGTAGAGTAACATTTTAAAATCTGTCGTCTTCTGGGACAAAGAAAGACAGAAAGAAAACAATGAATTTTCATTAAAAAGACAATAAGACAGACTTAAAAAATTTGACAGACAATTGAGGCAGATGGTAAAGACAAACTGAGCTCCTGATGTGAGGTCCATCAAAGTTTAAGATGAAGACAATCTAAATAGTTTTAATTACAATTTAATTTAATTACATTCATAATACTCTGCCGTATAAATTCTCTGGTGTAAAGTTTGTAAGTTGGGGAAAATGTATCTCTTTTAAAGTTTGTACAATATTATTTAAAATTACTTTAAAACTAAGAGTAACACTTTCTATAAAACCTGTCTCTTAAATGCTTTATTACACATTATGAACATTTATAACCTATCATTAGGCATTATGAAAACATTTATAATGCATTATGTGTGGTTATGATTGGGGTTAGGGTTAACCTTAACCTTAACTTATGATTATACAGCGCTGTAGGCACATTATAACGCCTCTCAGCAAATAAACTTATAAGCATATGTAATATTTTCAAGGTATTCACCAAATATTACATTTTTTTTTACTCATATCTATTTTGTTTAGCTTTTCACAGGCTAGTTAAGCCAAAAAACATAACAATAGGACAGCAGAGCAGCTGTACAAGGTACATTTGAGAAAAATATTACAAAGAAACAAAAGAGCACAAATAAATTAAGAATAAACTCAAACACGCTGTGACAGTGATCCAATACAGCACTAAAGCACGAAAACCTCACAGCACTGCACACATATTTACACACACCTCATATGTGACAAACTAGCATAGTGACTCATGGAAGATACATGTGAAAACAGGCACACATACACACACACACACACACACATGAACACACAGACAGAGATATATAAATGGGGCACCACATTAATGAGTCACAGTCATAAAGCTATGGAGTCATGCCTGGAAACACATTCATTATTCAGACGTGCAGGACCGACTGGCACAATACATTCACATCAGCATGATCATGTGCGCATGAACACATTGTGGCCTGACATGCATTAAGGGCATTCGAATGTAAACAACCGCTGAGCATCCAACAGGAAGTTAAAGCTGGGGTAGGCAACGTCTGGAAATCAAGCAAGCTGTGTCATGAGACTCCTAAGGAAGCAACTCCGCTGCCCCCCCTCCCCTTTCTGGTTTTGCTCAGTAACTTCGACCGGCCTTCCACCTGGCTCACGTTTCATTTCGTTTGGTGTCACTCTTTCTCTTGGATGATCGTCTTGACATGTCGGTCTTCCTTTTTTGGGTTTCTTTGCCAAGTTCACAGTTTATGCTAAAGCTGGTGGAGCGACATTTCCTCCTGGGTTTCCTGCCATTGTATCCGGCTTTAACTGGCTGTGGGAACGTGAACGAACATCTAGTCAGAGGAACACGCGCTCTCTGAAATCACAAGTATTGTGCGGAAGGGTAAAACAAAATTTATTACATCGGGAAAACATTATGAGAGAGTCTTGATGTAAAATGCTGATAAAGGCACATTACTTGTACAGGCTGGTCCTATATGTTTATTTACTGCAATTACACAAATGTTTTATAATGGATGTCTTTATGATTTATAGATGATAAAATGCTACATGTGACAGATCAAGAAAAACATTTCTGTCCACCTCCAGGGACGTTCAGCTTGTGGTGTCATCCGAAGTTTGAGGACCGCTGCCACTCGGTGGTGGAGTTCATCGAGCGAGCCATCATGCACTCCAAGAACGGCAAATTCCTCTACTTCCTCCGCTCCAGAGTCCCAGGTAAAATATAGGTCATATATCTGCACAAAGACCAACCAATCAAAAATGGATGTGGCTGCCACTTAGTGAGAGGTGGCTGAGAGACGGCGAGGAGGAACGTATATGACTGTATGTCTCCACTCAGCCTGTGCATGATTCATGATTGTGAGAAGGCATCTGCGAGTGAGGTATGTCCTCAGCGTGACTATAGCTTACACTGCAGGTGTGTCTGTTAGTATATATCTGTTATATACGTTTGTTTTAAAAGTATATGGGAGTGTGTGTTCTAGTGTTTAGATTCAAGATTAACTTTATTGTCCCACAAAGTGGGAAAAGTGCCAAGGCAGATATTTCCACAGACTAAACATCATTCCCAGAGAATTACAGGTTTTTTATTGGCTAGGCTTTGTTTTGCTTGTTTGGTGTTTGATTTAAATGACAATTAAATCAACTTAGATTAATATTCGGAGAGAAATGTAAGAATAGTGTAATTGTCCGTTTATGGTTCATTCTTTGATTATTCTCTTTCAAAACCCCATCGATAAAACAAATAAGCGATAAGCAGTGTGGTTGTTTTGTTTTTCTGTTTTTTTTAAAAAAAAACGGTAATTCGATAACAACAAAAAAAACAAATAAGAGTTTTTCTGCTTTAAAATCAAATTGAGAAAATTGAAAAATCATCTTTTGTTTTGATTTGTCTGTGTGATGTTGGAATATTACAGTAATGCCAGGGATTTGGGTCTGGTCTTTGAGTGGTGAGTTAACATACATATATATATAAATAAAATATATAAAAACGTCCCCCTAACCCTCGTGGGGTGGTATCTGCGTCATCCTCAAGCTCGGGTCCTCTACCAGAGGCCTGGGAGTTTGAGGGTTCTGGCAGTATCTTAGCTGTTCCTAGGACTGCGCTCTTCTGGACTGAGGCTTCAGATGTTGTTC
>JAQLOL010000019.1:12062887-12074860 GCA_029783665.1 Naso thynnoides
CTGTAGGACCATAACAGTCATATTAACGATGTTAATAATAAGTGCCGTGCTTCCAAATCGTAGACCATAGCTTTAACTCGCGCTGGTAGAGGTGCAAGATAGAGCTGTTAAGTTTTCGACTTCGGTCGTGATTAGCTGTTGCTACTGACTTATCGTTAGCGCACACACACACACACACACACACTTCATTTTTCCAGCTCTCCTCATTCTGCAGTCAACGTTCCTTTACATCCAAAGTCCTGTTAACATCTCCCCTCTGGGACAACAGGATGTTTGTCTTCTTTGTTGGTTTTACTGACGGATTAAAAGCTGCACTGCCACCCACTGTATCGGAGTACATAACATCATGCTGTTCACTGGTGCGCTGTCCTGAGTGAGGGAACGAGATACGCAGCTGATGGAAAAGAAATTCAGAATTGGTATTTTATCTTTTCCCGAGCAGAGCGCCCAGGTAGAGTCTATATATGGGAAACACTGACCCTGAAAACTGAGACGGATGATTTTTGCAGGATATTGCACTGACGAAGCAAAGTCAGCAGAAAACTTGAGCCATGAAGATTAGGTGGTTTGAAAGTGGGAAAAATTTCTAATGAACTCTGGATTCAAATTCTGTCTGTTTACGTTATGGTAATGTTATCATTAATCACTCATCAGAATCTCACCCCAGTTGGACTCCTGGGAGTCGGCCGGTTATCTGCTCACATCTTCAGAGGAGCTCGACAGCTGTAGATGCAGCCGTGCTGTGTTTGTTCCATCGTGTCTGTCTCTGTGTTTGTCAGGTCAGCAACACCTCACAGTCCAGACGATGCAGGGTGGGGGGCTCCAGCTGGCATCGACTCAGGGCCAGCCAGCCATCCAGGTGGACCAGACCCTCACCCTAGAGCTACCGGGCCAGCCTGGAGAGAAGAAGCGACGGATGGCTTGTACCTGCCCCAACTGTAAAGATGCAGACAAGAGGTGAGACGGACAAACATGTGCCGGTATTTCCAGGTACTGCGCAAAGGAAAACTTTCAATAAAGAGATGAAGAGGTTTAGAAATGTAAAGGAATGTTACCAACGGTAAATCGGTTTGGTGAATAGATTTAAATGAGTTAGCCGCTCTTAGATATGTTGTGAACTTACCTAATCTAGTGTTTGATACAGAGAGAGTGATTTTAGCATTGACGGAAAAATGGCAAATACAACTCTAAATCTTCACAGATACTCTCTCAAGTTTTTTTTTTACACAAACAGAAGAATTTGAGACGTCTAAAACCCTTACATGCATTTAAGTCCATTTTGATGACAAAATACTCCCACTGTAGTCCTGTTAAAAGCTAAGCTCTGCCATGAATACTGCATATCTAACTGAGATCTCACATATCTCGCCGTGTGTGGACGCGCTGCAGGCCGGGGGAGGTGGGCAAGCGGAAGCACATCTGCCACGTCCCCGGCTGTGAGAAGACGTTCCGGAAAACGTCGCTGCTCCGAGCTCACGTCCGGCTGCACACTGGAGAAAGACCCTTCGTCTGCAACTGGGTCTTCTGCGGGAAACGTTTCACACGCAGTGACGAGCTGCAGCGACACGCCAGGACGCACACAGGTGTGTGTGCCGCCACACGCACTGGCTTTAAATCGTTTATTTGATGACGAGTAAAAGCTTTAATGACTTCTCTTGTCAGCTAATCTGATATGTAATGATTTTATTTCACCCCAGGCTGTTACTTTTTTTTTCTTCTTCTTACATTGAAAAACCTAATCACCTTTTTTTGTTGTTGTTGTTGTCCTTGACAGGAGACAAGCGCTTCGAGTGCAGCCAGTGTCAGAAACGCTTCATGAGGAGTGACCACCTGACCAAGCATTATAAGACTCACATAAACACCAAGAACCTGTGAGCTGTGTGTGTGCTGAAAGTATACACGGACAAACTTTTTAAATTAAAGACAGTATTAGAGGAAGGAGGGGCAGGTGAGACGACACCGAGGAGTGTCTGTGACTTTTCACTTAATGGAAAATAAAAGGTCTCGATATCCCCTCTCACTCCTCTTGGACACAGTGGTGTGCTGTACAAAGAAATCCAACCTGGTGGATGTCAAACTAATCCAGCAAATTTCTGAAAAAAAAAAAAAAGTTTATCTTTGTTTTTTTTTTTTTTCCTTTGGTCCAAGCAAAGATCAGACGCAGCTCCAACTGAACGCTCCGGAAGACGAACTGATGCGATGGTGAGGCTTCAGACACAGATGCTTGACTCTGCTTCTTAAGAACTGAAGGGAAGAACACACACACACACAATCAGGCGGCAACAGCAAGACCACAGGACTCCAGTCAGTTTCCCTCTCTTGTTTTGTTTTCCTTCACCCACATCCTGCTCGATTTGCTTTTGTTTTTTATATGTTTTTTTGGTGGAAAATTAGGAGCTCCCACAGAAAAAGAAAAAAAATGAACACCATGTTTTGTAAATTTAACAGAAAGTTCTTTAAAAATGTGGAGTGGTAATTTAGTTTTAAACTATTTGTGTGTCAGCAGCAGTTTCTGCTCTTTTAAAACCTGTACACCCAAAAGCGTTTGGGGACGATCACATAAAACTCCCCGTATAAGACCTTTGCAGATCTTTAGCTGTTTACATCAGCTTTTTTTTTTTTTAGTGTGTATATGCAGAGTATTATGAATAGTATTAATAATGATGATAATAAACTATTTATCACATTTTTCCATACAATGCCTACGAATTGAGTACACAGTAGAACAATGAGAATCAAAGTTTAAAACAAGAGGACTAAGAATAAAAGGAGAATGTGACATTTCATGACATGAGCAGGTTTGCTTTAGTACACATGAGGCTGGTCTGAGCTCCTCCAGCAGAGAAACACAGGGTCGGCCTCTGATGGCAAAGTTTCACATGGAGTCACTCACCTGCGATGACCAGGCTTAAAACCACTTTCATTTGCAGCTCAGCACCGGAAGTCACTCAGCGTCAAAGTTCCTCTTCAAGCATTTCATAAAACCGTAAAAACTCATCGCTGTTCATTAGAATTACACTTAAAAATCCATGTGACCTCACATTACGGGTCAATGCAGAGCCACGTTGTCTCCCTCTTTGTCTCACCTGCCTGCAGCTTTCGCTCTCAACCACAACGACCTCATCAGCAGATTTGCTCTCTCACAAACTGAAGAAACGTTTGCCGTAGATTTCTTTGTCAAAAACCACAAGCCATGTAACACGTCTCGTCAGCATTCCTGACATGAGTCAGCATGTAACTTGACAGGCTGAGGTTGGCCAACATTATTCAGCCTACTGCCGTCATCAAATTAACCATGAGGAAAATCAGCAGACTGGTTGACCGACATGTTAGCAAACGCCCGCCGTGTCCCCAGGATCAACGGATGCGTAGCGTTTGGTTTTCAATAGTTTTTGGTGTAACAGTTCTCTCGGGGAAAACAAACTACTTTCAGGCTTGAGTTTGGCTCTGGGATATTTGGACCCTTTGTTAACACATGAAGGCTCACCATAAAGACAGAACTTGTGTTTGCCATTGTTTTAAAGCTAAACTCAGCTTCCAGAAGAGCAGCAGCTCTACCTGACCTCCCCTCTGATGGCGTTCGTTTCCCCGCGCTCCCATCCTGCACGTTAGCAGGATTGGTTCTTAACGTACGTAACTCCTGGCTGTGTGTGAGTCCAAGTTGGCGTTTATTGCAAATTTCACAAATAATAAGTTATTTGTCTTGTAGCATATAAATGAGACCATGTAGACATGTAATGAAGGTTAAAACTTGATATTGATTGGACAAAGTCTTTGAAAGTGTCATTAAAATTTTGAAGTAAAATTTCATTCAAGCGGGATAAGAGTAAATGCTGCCTGAATTAGCGTAGTGTAGTTGTTTCTTGACGAAGATTGTGACTGAAAAATGTACATAAAGTGGTCTGAGTACAATAAGGTGAAGACAAAGTTCAAGGTCAAACTTTACAAAAGCATTCTTGCGTATAACCTTGAATAACATGTTACAGTTTAGCAGAGTAAGGTTTCAAATCTTCTGTTGTGTTTGGTCGACGTAGTTCAGTGGGCAGGGCACATTACCGAGAGGTCCATCAACATTAAGGCTCGCTGATATGGCCTAAAAACAAAAACTCGTTTTTTTCCACAGCAAATTCGATTTACAGTTTTCATAGATTTTTTTTTTTTCCTTCTCAAACCAAAACTGCAAATGACAAAGCAATCACTCAAACCAACTTTTGCTTTTATTTTAACGCTAAAAGTTAAAAGTAAACAGAATTTTCCTTTAGTAGTTAAAAGTGCACTATGTAGTTTCATGGGAGGGGAAGTTGTTCACATTTGCACTGAATCCTGCTGTAATTTGACAAAACATGTTTATATGTCATTCTTCTGTCATCATAAATCAAAACCAAACAGCTTTGACGCTCCTGGAACCAAACACAAGCCAAGAAAGAGAAAAATCAGCTTTCATTTTGATCATTTTTTCGAAACCACAAATTTGAATTAATCGATATAATTGATTCATGGCCCATCTCTAATCAACATTAAGAAACTTTAGATGTTCTGAAATGTCATTTTTGAGGCTTTAGGAGGGGCTCGAGTCTCCCATTTTAAGAGGTACATCAAATGCTCTTGGTATCAGAATAAGTGATTACAAAAATCAAATCACAAATTACAAAAATTTAATGAGGTTAATAATAATTATTGTGAAGCCTCAGGGGGTGAGCTTCTAAAGTTCACCTGCCTTATCAAAGCGATCAAGCTGTTATGTTGTGATCAATCATATTCGAGGCTGTGAATTGGTGAAGTTGAAGCAGGACGTCTCATTCACAATCCCAAGTCCATGAAAGTTCAGATTCTGAACAAAAACAGGTTGTAATCAATGAATTGTGTTCAGCAACAATTGTTTTACAAATTGTTCTCCAGTCCCATGGTGTGATATCATTTATACAGTCGTGTTTTTCACAAAGTGATGAACCTCGCCCCATCCCACTGAGTCTTTCAAGGATGCCCCTCTGATACCCAAACACCAGCTTTTGTCTGTTACTGTTGACTCTAAAAAAAGTTTGCTGACATTTGAGGCCTAAATATCCCTGACACAGGCGCTGCCATCTTGCACAGGTGGAGCTACAGTTGCAGTGTTCATCAGCGGGTTACGTCGTGGGGTCGAGGAACGACCTTTCAGTGACCCAATCAATCAGTCAATTACGCATAACTACTGAACACCAAATTTAAGCGTAAATGTAACTATTTGAAATGACAAAAACCTTCGTTCTGAAAATTTATTTGATGTGGTTTTCCGTTTGTTTGTTTGTTTGTTTGTTTGGCCCAAGTCCCATTTGCTAACATGAAGGGGCCAAAATCTATGGCCTATGATGCAGCCAGTCACACGATCGAGATGTTTGGGCTTTATTTATCAGGACCTGTCATGTGATCAATTTTAAATACAGTCACTGCCTGTTACCAACCTGTTAGCCTGTGGAATGTTTAAAACGTGTTTTGAGCATCCCACAACCTTCCCAGTCTTGTTGCTTGCCCAACAAAAATGTATTGTGGACGCAAAATTCAGAATAAGTACTGTATATAGTTGCAAAAATCAGTGAAGTTAAAGTAAAACATTAAATGTAATTGATTCGTACTGTTTAATTAAGTGTATACTGGTTATCCTTTTTGGATGCCACTACAGGTACGCTGACGTCGAGGGCTGGAGGTGAAACTTCAATATTTTTGGTCCTGACAGGTACTGAAACGAATCCTTATCACTGAACGCTGTCGAGTGCTCAGAGTTGGCATCAGACATTTGGCCAGATTCATACCCTGTACTTTTTCTTTTATCGCATAGTTCCTAAATTTTTGATTTTCTAGTTTTCAACAGTTTTTTTTAAATTCTCAAATGGTTATTTTTTAGACATTTAACTTCAATATCAACTCAAAACGTAATCTTTTTTAACTAAAGAAGTTTTCATTTGAGCGGTTTGAATTTTTCATTATGACTCATACTTTAAAAAAAACATGTTTGTACTTCTTAAAGTGATGAAAAAAAAAGTACAAAAGTGGTACCTTTACCAAATGATTTTCATCCCTACCTACACTTTGTGCATTAATGAATAAAAGTTCAATTCCAGGGTAAATCTGCTGTTCTGCTTTACTTACACTATAATTTGTGATTTGATAATTTTCAGCCTATGCATTTCTGTATATATTATGAGATTTTAAATTTTTTGGCCTGACTTGACAATCATGTCTCGAGATAAAAAAAAAAAAAAACCTTTCTCAGGCCTTGGATCATTTATGTTGTACGACTTTTTCCCACCATGTCGTAGCTTTAATTTTGAATTAACACTTGAGAAATTTTTGTTAATATACAGATTACCAGCATTAGGCCAACTGTACAGTATACAGAAGTTACTTTAATACTTTTTGCTTTACAGGAGACATACTGTTGCTTGCATCGTTTTTCGATATAAATGAAGACATCAGATTTTTCTCTAATAGGTCATCAGTGTGTTTGAGGTCTGACCTTGTATGGGAGTTCCTTTCATGAAATACACCAACACATTGTCAAATAAGCTTTTTGGTCAAATGAGTGTAGTACCATCAGAAAGCAGGTAGCGCCGTATCGTGTGTGTTTTGAGTTTCCACTGTGGTGTGTTTTAATACTGTGACATACATGTTTAATGGATGGTGCTGCCTTGCAACAAATCATCCAGGACTAACTTCTTTTCTCTACGACAGAGATATTTGACCAAAAAGCTAAAGTCAGATTTATTTTAGCTAGTTTGCCTCAAAGTGCTTCACAGGGGCGACAGATGGTTTAAGCTTAGGTGGCCAATATTTGGTGTATTTTTTCATGAATGTGTGTCTGAAGATATGTTGCCGTTGGGATATATTGACAGAGCCTGCTCATATTTATGTTTGTATTTCATGTTTGAATATGTAAATACAGTGTCTGTCTGGTAGACACAATAAATGTAGGATATTAGAAAACAAAAGTTAAGCTGCCTAGTGTTGTGGCTGGCGTGGCCAGCCCAAAGTGGACTTTGTATAGTGTGTAAGGAATAAAATATAATGTGACACTGTATAGCTTCATTCCTGCTTTGTATAAGACTGCTAGATCCTTTTTCAATTGAATTAAAGATGCCTTAGACAGCTGCACCCAGTATTTAACAATTTCTTTTTCTGTCTAATTCCAGGTAACAACATTTGTAAAATTCCTTTTGTGTTATTAACTTATGTTACATGCTAATGTAATGTGCACTGATTTAAAATCCCAAGTTTCAGAATTTGTAAATTTCACCTTGATTGTAATTAAATATGATAAGTTTTTCCAAATTAAGACATTTCTATAGCTTGGTTTCTATGAATTAAATGCTTTTCCTTTACTAAATTTGTCGCATAATGTTCTGCAGCCTATTGTGTTTACTGGGAGGACCCAGAGAACCAGCAATTTATTTTATAACTTGTATAAAGGTGCTTAAACATAGTTTGCTCCTTTTCTACAGTCACCATCAAAATAAATACTTCAAAATGCTTATTGCTTCTTTTATTGTTTTTTTTCTACACCATTTTGAGGTCAGTCGTAGATTAAAAACACAAATAGGTCCTATAGACAACTTCAAACCATCTCCATGGAGAATCTTGATCACCGAAAACACAATGATACCACATGATGTGGTGGTGGGTGCAATACTTTTATCCCGCACATTTCTAAAAACTCTGCGGATGCATTATTTTTGAAAAAATATTAATGTTTATATGAATGTTACATATATATCCTGCAAAAATATCTAATTGTTGATTAGATTTGATGTAATTAGAGAACCACAGTGCAGCAGGACCCAATAGTGCTTGGAGGGCAAGCGAATCAAGAGATGGAGTCAATCCTTCAGATACACAACCAGCAAGACGGCTTTAACAACCGGAGAGCCAGAGCAAAATCAAGTGGCCCAAGGCAAACAACCAAGAGGTTTGGCGCAGCCTCGACAAACACCTTAGAGGTGTCCTGGAACACTCCCTACAAGGAAAAGTAAGACTGTAAACTTCAACATCATTTACAAGGAGTGCAGAGAAAGTCTGGACATACGATACCCAAGCAAGCCACAGCCCTGAGACAGAAAGGACAGAGGGAGAAATACATTGAAGAGCTCCTACACAAGAGATGCCAGTGCACAAGATGTAGAGAAAAGCAGCCCCAGAGGTAAAAAAAAAAACCTGTCTGAAGGTGCTGTGGCATGAGCTAAAGCAAAGGCTTGCCAGGCTATGCAGAGCAGAACGGAGAAGGAGGAGGAGGAGAAGGAGGCAGAAGGAGAGAAGAGACTTCCTCAAGGACCCTTTCAGGTATGCCCGCCAGCTGCTTGATGAAAAGAGAAGTGGAACGCTTAATATCTTCAAGGAAGAACTGGAGCAGCCAAAGATACACCACTAGGCTCACCAGGCTATGCGCCACGCCCACCACCACCAAGTATTCCCTTTGACACCTCTCCTCCAAGACTGTGAGATCAGAGAAGTCATCAAAAAGGCCCAGGACCCAAGTGGTAAAGATCTTGTGGAGACTTACGGAGACAGCATGGAAGAAACAAACTATTCCATCAGAATGGCAGCAGGCAGTCGGGGTCTGTTGAAGAACAGAATTTCCCCACCATCAACTACTAGTTCAGCAGTATATCGCCATGTTGAAGGTGGAAAATCTTCTCTGTTCTAGCGAGAAGGTTGACCAACTTCCTTAAGGGCAATAATTACATAGATACAAATTGCTGAAAGGCTCATCTCCGAGGTTTACCCTGTTACATGGTACATTCCTCTATGATCTGGGAGCGGATAAAGCGAGGCAAAAGAGAAAGGGGTGATCTATATGTTCAGTACAGTCTGCAGCTCAGTGCTGCACAAGATGATTGAGTTTGCACTGGAGTTTTTCCATCCACCAACCTGTGTTATCAACACCATGTCCAGGTACTTCAACAATCTCCACATTTGCCCCTCCCTCCAAGACTGTGCAACGGGATGATATAAACTAGAAGTCAACAATACTCATAATACTCTCTGTCACAATCTCTGAGATTATCTTCATCGGAGCCAAGTTACCGTCTGGTGACAGACTCCTTGCTCTGAGAAGCTACGTGGATGATGTAATGAGCATCCTAGATACAGCCTCATGTATATCAAAGCTCCTGACTCGCCTTGATGAGCTGACAACATGGGCAAGGCTGAAGATCAAGTTGTCAAAGTCCTGGAACCTTCCGATCTGCAGAGAAGCGAGGAATGACAGCGTAGCATTCGCTGCAGGAGGAGAGGAAATTCCATGGCTGGCAGAGCAACCGATCTGAAGCCTTGGGAGGGAGTACACTGCAGAGCGCTCTGACAGAAAACTGGGGAGACTGGTCCAGAAGCAGCTGGTGGATGGACTGGCAAGGACTGACTGCAGCCAACCTCCATGGAAACACAAGCTTTGGCGCTATCAGTTCACACTCAACCAGCGCATAATGTGGTCACTGAAAGAATGAGAAATTACATCATCAGCAGCCATAGTCAGTCTCTAACAACTACATTAAGAAGTGGATGAGCCTCCACCACTGCTTCTCTGACTTGGGTTTCTATGGCAAGAACATATTTTACCGTCTGCTGAAATCTGTCAGTTACGATTACAGGCAGGAGAAGACCTGGCTGGTACTTGAACGGCAGGTTGCGGCACAGAAACGTCCTGGGAGAAGTGCAAGACAGCTGGGCGGAACTGGGCTGGGTGGAACCTGCACAGTTCTAGTCCAAAGCCACAACTGAGCAGACGAGGACCACGGCTGTGGAGGAGGTCACACAGGGCACTATTACATCAAGGCCGTGTGCCATGGCCAGCAAGGAGCATGGACATGACGCGAACCACAACCAGGACATCAGCTGGTCAGACATCTGGCAAACTGCACTGGCACAGCTCAGCTTCCTGATGAGGACAGCATACGACACTCCCCCACTCCCACTCTCAGTGGTTTTCACAACTATTGTGCCATCAGCGGCGTAATTTTTGTACAGCTGAAACATCATTTCTGTGTTAAAGACAGTTACATGAACGTTTGAATTTTTTTAATGTAAAAATGTGGCAACAATGTAAAACTAGCCAAATTTCAGACACATAAGTACACATTTTTGGCCACAAAACAACAACATGTTTAGCCTTTCAACACTTTAAAAATACATTTTGATTAATAACGACAAAAACTTTTCCATGATTAGAGAAATACGTCTGGAAAAACTGAAATACAGAAGCTAGTTGACCCATATCTTTATTTTATTTTGTGTATAATCATTTCCGCATCGGACATTTATTTTGAAAAGCTTGTGGCGTACGTCATCAGAAATCGACAGAAGTGTTTCTTGCTTGATGGATGCAAGCTTGTAAGTTTGTCATCTCATTTAGATGGCTTAGTGTTGTTTTTAAGCTGTATAACTTCATACCGCATGTCGTCAGTGCTTTATTTACATGATGTTTGTGTTCGCATTGCATTGTTGTTTAAACTTTTCAAACGGGTCGGTATTTTGTTAGCTAAGCTACATAGCTAGCCTCATTTGTTTACATTGGTAACGTTGTCAGCAGGTGCTCAGTGGCCGTCCGGGAAACCCCCTCTGCGGTTTTCGTTTTGACGGTTTTTCTTCTTTTCTGGTGCGTGATATTTTTATTTTGCTGAGGCTTATTTGTGACGTAAATTTACCAACTAAAGCCTAAAGTTTGTCTTTTTCTTGCATTTTTAGAATAGCCTCCACAGAATGTGGAAGCCTTAATTTAAATAACCAGACCAAAACTTCACGTCAGCACCAAATTTTCAGGAGTGTTTTCCTTCGAAAACCCCTTTTTCGACTGAACAAAACAAATATTTTCTTGCATCCGTGCTGAAGGTTGTCCTAATACAATCCACCACCCCACTGCCTAAGAAGCACTTAAAAAGCTAAAAGGAAATTTACTGACGTCAGATTAGAATAAGCAAACAAGATACGAATCTGACTAGACTTGAATGGCAGCAACAGGTTTTCATCACTCTGTCCAAAGGACGTATTTTGGTCTAAAAGTAGTTTGATTTAAATCTCAGCCCCAGTCCTGAAACATTAAGATGGTGTTTTTGTATGTTACCCTTTCATCCTCACTGTAAGCTACATCTTGACCTGTTGTCTGACTATTAAATAATGTTGGCTATAAGAATAATTAGCATCTATAGTAATTGTACCGAAGCTCTTAACTTGGTTTGTTTTCTGCTCTTCAGATCTTTCCTACAATGGCAGCAGTCAGACAGACGCAGTGATGAGGGACTTTGGGCCAGCAGAGCTGGTCGCGGGCCTCTGTCACACGGACGAGCAGAATCCTTTCCCAATATGGCAGAATGGACACATCAGCCCTTGTTTTAACCAACTCGTCCTCGGGGTCTTGCCACATGCTGGGGTGGCCATATTTAGTGCCTGCTACCTCGGCGTTGCGAGGTAGGTTGGTCTGTATACACACATGATATTCATACATTAGAAAGGAACATAATTACAAGTATTTTGTTACATTTACTAAAGAAATCAATGTTATGACGCAAAATACTGATTTAAAAATAATTTTATTTCTTCCGCTAAAACAGCGGTCAGTTGGGTTCTACAGTTGGAAGTTACTGCTCGCAGAGCAACATGTACAGCAAGTTTGTCCTGGAAGAATAAACTCCTTAAGCAGTGAAAGCGCCCGTGAATGTTAGATTTCATAACCTTTGCCTCTTGACGGGACAAAGGAGTGTGGAGACGGATGCATTTGTGACTTCCCCTGCATGATGCTGTTCCTCCACACATCAGCCTGTCCCCACAGCATGGGCCAAGCTCTCCAAGTGTCTGTTTAATGTCAGAGAGGATGTGCCTGAAACTGTGACATCCGTCATTTTTCTTTCCCGATTCTGATTATGATACCCAAATTTGGGTAGCAGCCAATACCGAGTACTGATCCAATACCAGCCAAAAAAAAAAAAAAACGTGAGTATAATCATAACTTGC
>JAQLOL010000019.1:12095672-12109363 GCA_029783665.1 Naso thynnoides
TTTGAGTTTTTTATGGTAAATAATTAAAACAAAAGTAATTTATTAGCATAACTACAGCAATTTTTTTCTTTTCTTTTTTTTCAATTTTTCATTAATGATGAAAAAAGAAATAACTATGCTGCTGAAAGAGTTGAAAAAACCCTTGATCATCTGTCTAGACTTCATCTGACGTTTTGTTTATTTAAATCTCAAATAAACAAGATAACCAAATATGAATTTCTTATTTTAATTCTTTCTGAGCTCTATTTGTAAGCTTTATTACACTTAATGCTTTGAGCCCTTTTCCTCCAAACACACAAAACAACATCACTGATAAATAAAAGCAAAGTAAAAGCACATTCAGTTTTTTTTCAACATTGTGATGTTATCAAATCACCAAATCCCAACATATTAAATACAGTATATTATTAAATATTTCTATATGACATTAAATATAGTATAACTGGAAAAAACATAAGGTTCCCACATTTTTGAAAGAGAAAGTTTATAATAGAAACACTTAGTCTTACTGTAACTGTAATAATCACAAAGGGAAGGTTTATGGTAATATCCATTTGTCAAAAATTTAATCTTGTTTACCTGTAGTAATTTCTAAAACCAAAGTTCAAATATTAGTTGAAAAATTGTTGTTACAATAGTTATTGATCGATTCATTCAGTCATTGAACTGAAATAAAGTTGCATAAGTGATGTGATAATATGTCAGATACATTAATACATTCACATTTAAATACATAATCATTTTGGAAAGATTAACTTTATTTTTCATTTATTTTTGTCCTCTCATTTGTCAACAAAGTCCTTCTTAGTGCCCTTTAGTAATTAAACTATAATTAATCTACTTCACTGTAATAAAAAATTGTTGTCATACCTGTTTTATTTCATTTGGTTCTTTCGAGTTGTTACGTAACATCAGAGCCGTCTTGAGCTGTAGCCGATCGTTTCAGGCATGACTGCAATGACTGTGTGAATGCCGCTCAGCTCTGATTTCCCAGATTCACACAGACAGCAATGTTCATGACCAACAGGTGACAGTAACCTGAGTGACTCATACAGTAAGCGCCTGCCGCTCCCTTGGCACAGGGCAGCATTTTTCTCATGTTAACGTCATGTTGTTAGGGGGTGTGTTCGCTACACTTATTTATGTTTTTGTGCTCTATCTGAGTTCCTCAAACTTAAAGTTTTGATTATAATGTTGGCTTTAATATGTGTGTGTGTGTGTGTTCAGACTTCATACATGCATGTGCAAAAAAAATGTGTTTACATATGAGAAAAGGCAAGTAAGACATCCAAATTGTGTTATTGTCTGTGTGTTGTGTGTTTGTATGCACGAGTCGCAGGCTAAGCTGTGGTAGTCAAGGCGTGTTGGATCAGGGTGTGAGTGCATGTGTCTGTGTTTCTGTCTGTTGACAGATAATAGAGGCGGGACATTTAAGGTAGAACCTGTTTGTCTACCTTAAGTCGAGTATTTGTCCACCTGACAGTTGAAACTGTCTTCAGTCACAGCCTGCTGATCAAACAGCATGGACTGACTGAACACTGTGCTGTGATACATCGACGCAACTTCAACAACACCGTGACATCTGCACGATGCAGCCTGAGGTCAGTATGAGCTTTCTTCTCACCTGTTGGTTTCCTGTGAAGTCCTCGTCCTTAAGGTAGCAGGTTGTGGGTGACAGTGGGCTGTGTTTCACGTGAGCTGCCATCATGCAGGTAGTCTTCATTAACTCAGCACCTGTGCTGCTCATCTTGACTCCTTTGAGAAATTGTTAAACACTTCTCTGTTACAGTTGTTATCAATCATATTGTTCGCTGTTCAACCAGCAGAGGGTTCATTTATTTTTATGAGTCCTGGTTTTTTTTGCATGTCCAGCTCCTACTGACTGAACTTTTTACAATAAACTGCTGTGAAAGGGCTCGTGCCCTTTGACTCACCTGTAAAAAGTCTTTTCAAGTTGAAAATTAGCTCCTCTGAGTCCTGTGTAAAATGACCGAAATGCCAAAAGTATGATTGATGTTCATATTTGGTTTCAAACAATAAATTAAGAGGCATTTGTTTTGTCGAGGTAGTAAACTTTTATAGTTTACTCTTGAAACACAAAAGAACAGACTGATAAAGTGTTCTAAGTATTAAACCTTTTTTTGTATATTTTAAATATAGGACCAGACTAGTGATAATTACTCTAAAATTAAGTAAGTCCTAAATGCCTGATTGCACTGTAGATTTGTTGTGATAATGGTACACTGTGTGAATGGTGGAAAAATTCTGCATTTGTCTTTTCACATATCAAACTTTTACATGTGAATAAATTATCAAGGTTTTTTAATTTTAGTGTACATGCTTAATATTTTTTAAATTGATTTGTGGAGTTATATAAGTTAGGTGATGAATCACAGTTTCATTCATCAAGCTCATCTTTGCACACCTTTTCAAGCAATGGTGGTAGAACATAGTGTGTCTGGGTTTACTGAAAGTCTGCCAGTGCTCTGCAAGGATTTCTATACCACAAAGTGGCAGGTGTGGTTACATTTGACATTGTGTACTTAGAAAAAGGAAACACCCAACAACAAACCACTTGTTCTCAGCACTCCCGATAAACCTGTTCCTGGTTTTCCTCAGTTAGGTCCTAATAGCTCCAAGGCCATAACTCGAATATCTGAGCGATGCACCTGCAGTGCGGGGTGTTAATCTCTTTACCTGCATACAGTAAAACTGGTGTGTTCCACTTTTTAAAAAACCTTTAACGTATTCAAAAAGCCTGTCAGGGTTCATGTGAGAATTTCATAGGACACAGAGATTTCTGGATCTAAATCGACACTATATCGCCTACTAAAGTAAAATATTTTAAAAAAAAATTGACCTTAGGACAATCTGCTAGAAAGGCAAACTTTGTGAAACACCAAACTTCTATAAATGTAATGTTAAAATATTGTGAGACAAAGATGTTTAATTTAAAATGTGTACAGATCTAAACTTATCTTTAGATCTAAATCTGTCTTTTTCTGTTTTGGCTGCGAAAACACTGCTTAATTCTTGCTTTAATAAAATAAAGCAACTCCAAACTTTCCCATACATTAAAAGAATGTAGTTTGCCGAGCAGATTTGTGATTTTGTGTTTTTGTACCTCTTTTTCCTCCTTTAAAAGGACTTGAAATGCAGTCAAAACTGATAACAGATGGAAGTTTGCCAGAGTGGTGCCTTCCTATGCAACTGTATATACAGAAAAAAAAAAGTATTTAAGTTGAAAGTTAGTGCAAAAATGCTGCAATGTCCCCTCAACACTGGAACATCACAGGTGTTTGTATTTCCTACCAAGATATACACTTAGTGTGAAAGTCCAGTCTTTTTCAAAATCGTCCGCATGCATCATTAACGACCTGATAACCAGCTGAAAAATCTTTTGTCGGAAAACTTCTTAAGCTGCTGTGATCATGTATGATCACAAATGGTATCATCTCAGCTGTGTGCTGGCTTCCTCTGGTTTCACTGTCCCATTGAAGGTCAATTAATGTTCTTGCTGTTTTTTTGAATGAGCTTTAACATGATAAAAACTTACAACATATGAGGCTGAACTTTATTTTGACGTGTAAAGAATTTCTGCATGTCATGCCGTATATCTGTATACCACAACATTTAATTTTCTTCTACAGGTTTAATTTTTTTCAGTGCCACTGTGACAGAAACACAAGCATCATGGTAAGAAACATTAACATGTTGTTTTAGTTTCACGTAAAAATATCAAATATTTTTTAATAGTTCAGTTTCTTTTGTATGTTGCTTTCAAAAGCTCTCTTTGTGGGTGTGTGCCTCTGTTTTAACCTCTTTATGACACGCCTTTTTTTTTCTGCAGCCGTCACACCACAGGGGAAGAAGTCTCTCTGATGCCCTGACCTTGGAGCACTCAGAGGAGGGACGACTGGTCGTATCCAGCATCAATAACAGTGCCTCAGCCAGTCAGGGTCTGAGGGAAGGTAAAAACCCTTGCTTTGTTTAAAGCACGCTATAACTGTGACTTTGTTTTACAATATAACCAGTTGTTTAGCTGTTGTTTGATGCAAAGCCTTTCTTTGCAGGAGATGAAGTTTTGGGGGCAACAATCAATTTCGATCAGCTATCAAAAGAGGAGGTGTTAAAAGTACTGAAGCTGATAGAGCCATTTGATGATAAGATCCAAGTACTCACCAGGAGCAACCTGAGCAAAAGCCTCGGAAATCTGGACCAGTGTGCCAAGGATCCTGAGACAGTAGGGGCAATACAGATATTATCAAGTCCTCTGGATTTAATAAACTGTTTGTGGTTGAATAATGTTCTCATCTTCACGTAACAGTGGTCTACAACACAACTCACGTGTAGATTAATGCAGATGTAGGTTTAATTCAGACTGCTACAAAAAAATGCTCTTATCTGGTTTCACTGTAACTTACAAAGCATTCATTTTGGTGGTAATTTTAAAATGATAACAAAGAGCTGTTTTGTGTCGCAATCTGCATTACTTGGTGGCCAGGTAAACAGTGCTCAAACTGCACGACAATAGTTCCGATCTTTATATAATTCATTGCAATCCCTAAGCTGTGGTTTCTTTTTCCAGATGCTGAAGGACTCCTACAGCAAACTCTACAATGCAAAAATCAAGAAGTTTATAAAAGGTGACTTATTTGGTGCAGAGGAGAGCTCTGTGAATGGAGAGGTTACTGCCACTGCCAAGACACCTGCAACAGGCTTATCCAAGGTGAACGTAAAACACGACATGGGGTTGCCCCGCCTGGGAGTTGACTTTGGACTTTTGAAAACAAAGACTTCTAGCACAGATGCTGATGCTGAGTCACAGTCTGATGACGCTGAAGTATTCACAGATGGCAGCAACCTGAACCTTCCACCGTTGGGTCTTGGATCGAATGGGACAGCTCTTATTGGAACTCAGGTACCAAGGCTAAAGGTCGATGCTAGAAATCTGCAGCTTAATGCTCCAGATTTCCAAATGTCTGGTACATCCCCAGTGGGTCCAAATGACAATATAGCTGGTATACAACTGCCAAGCACTGATGATCAAACAATTGACGTAACAATGCCAGATCTTGAAAGATCTCAAGTTGGGCTTGATAGCAATGGAACTTCAAGAGCTCCAGACATAGGTACAGACTTAAAAGATCCAGATGTTAGTATCCCAGATATAGGGATAAATGAGAGGGGAAACACCACTGGTCCATTGCATACATTCAAACTACCAAACCTTGAAATCTCTGGACCGTCTGTTACTGGACCACAATGTGAGGTCAAAACTCCAGATGCAGGAGCCATAGATGTTCCCTCAGGTAAACTTAGTCACAAGTATTCCAAGAGACTGAAAAACCCTGATCTAAATGTGGATGATCCCTCCAGTTATGCAGAAATACCAAAGCTCAGGCCATCTAGGAGATCCCATAATTTAGACCTCGAAATGCCAGATGTTGATGTATCACAACATGATCATCATGAGCCAGATATTGACATGCCCTCAGGGAGAGTCAAAGTGCCACTTAGGAAATCAAAAATTGATGTTAAATCTCCGGATTTAGATGTGGATGCCCCATCCAGTAAATACACTGTTAAAACATCTGATGTAAATCTGAAAAAAACAAAGACAAAAGGTGGTATTCATGCACATGATTTAAGTTTGCCCAAAGCTGACCTAAAAGGACCGCATTTCACCACTGACACTCCATCAGTTAAAGGTCCATCTGGAAAATACAAGGCTCCTAAGTTTACAATGCCAAAATTTGATCTACCGGAAATTCAAGTTCCAGATGTTAGGAGAGATTTAACAGGACCAGATATGCAGTTGGCAGCACCTGATCTCAAAGCTGGAATGGCTGGCCCAAATTTTGACTTAAATGTACTTTCAACTGACATAGATATTGGAAGCACGTCTGAAAAACTTAAAATGCCAGGATTTGGGGTATCTGGGTCTAAAGTTAAAGGCCCTAAATATGAGTTAAAAACTCCAGACATGGATGTATCCTCTCCCAAGTTTAAGGGGGGCATTAGTTCACATGGTGGCCAACTCAAAGACCCAAAGCTTGACCTTAACACGCCAGATGTGGATATTAATATGCCTTCTGGTAAATTGGACATTGATGCAGATGCTCCCTCCGGCAAGTTCAAACTTCCAAAGTTTAAGCTCTTTGGCACATTACCAAAGAAAAATGATGTGAATATTAATGCCGGAATGAAAACACCTGAACTAACTCTACCAAACATGGATCTCAAAGCTCCAAACCTTTCATCACCAGATTTAAACATGAATGCTGACACAAAATTACCAGATTTGAGTATTAAAACTCCAAAGATAAAGAGTGGAATTGATGCCCCTAACTTGGACTTTCCAAACATGGACTCTAAAGGGCCAGAATTTGATGTGAATACTCCAGATGTAAACATTGGATCACCAGAAGGAAAATTAAAGATGCCTAAATTTAGTTTTCCAAGCCTACAAAGACCTGAGATTGATGGCAGTTTCACTGGTCCAGACATGGATATTAAAGCACCAAATGTTAATCTAAAAGGTCCCAAAGCTGATTTAGAGATTCCTGATGCTGATATCACTGGATCATTGGGAAAACTGAGGAAGCCAAAATTGAACTTGCCTGACTTGGGGCTTTCTGGTCTCAAGTTAGATGGTCCTAACTTGGACCTCAAATCTCCTGACCTTGACATTTCTGGTCCTAACCTTAGTGGTGTAATAAATGCACCAGAAATAAATGTGCCCAAGGTTGATCTCCAAAGTCCCAAACTGGACCTCAATACTCCAAAACTTAACCTAGACATGCCATCAGGTAAAGTTAAAATGCCAGAGCTCCATGCTCCAGACTGGGATGTCAGTGCTCCCTCGGGCAAAGTAAAATGGCCCAATTTCAATCTCTCAGGTACATTACCAAAAGGACCAAATATGGACCTGAACACAGATCTGAAATCACCAGATTTAAATCTGAAAGCTCCAAAGATAAAGGGTGGAATTGATACACCTGACTTGGACTTGCCTAATTTGGGCCTCAAAGCTCCAAAACTAGATGTGAACACTCCAGATGTTAGCATCGGTTCACCGAAAACAAAGCTGAAAATGCCTAAATTGAAAATGCTGAAAGTTAATCTACCAAACCTAAAAGGACCTGAAATTGGTGGTAGTTTTGATGGCCCAGACATCGACATCGATCCAGCCCAGGTCAATCTCAAAGGGTCCAAACCTGGCTTTGAAATGCCAGATGTTGACTTTGGCAGCCCATCTGGAAAACTTAAAAAGCCACATTTGAAGATACCCGATGTAGGATTTTCTAGTCCAAAGTTAGATGGTCCAAACCTTGACTTCAAGTCCCCAAATCTAAATGCCAAAGTACCAAAAGGACCCAATCTGAAAATAAATTCAGACCTGAAAGATCCAGATTTTAATCTTAAAGCTCCAAAGATAAAAGGTGGAATCGATTCCTCCAAGTTGGGCTTGCTAAACATGGACCTTAAAGCTCCCATAATAGACTTTAACAACCCAGATATCAATATTGGTTTCCCTGATGCGAAACTCAAGAAGCCCAAGATGCCAAAAGGCCCAAATGTTGACTTTAATGGGGACCTACAGGGGCCTGACCTGAATATCCCAAACATAGATGTTAACGGCCCAAAGGGGAAATTAAAAATGCCAACCTTAAATGCACCAGACCTTAGTATCTCTGGAACTAAGGCAAAAACACCCAGCATTGATTTTTCAGGACCCAAACTGAAAGGCCCTGCCATAAATATGCCTGATCTGCCTGATGCTAGACTCAAAGGTACCAAGCTAGATCTCCATGCAAAGCATCCCGAACTTGGAATAAATGGTGACTTAGGACAACCTGACATGAACTTGACTTCCCCTCAAGTAAAAGGAGAAATTAGGGGTTCAAACTTTGACATAAATGTTCCTTCAGGGAATGTCCAGGGTCCTCAGGCTGATCTTGATTTGGCAGACAAAAAATTCAAGCTCCCTTCTTTCAAGCTGCCACAGTTTGGAGGCCCAGATCTTAATAGGACAGGGTCTGATATTGATTTTGGTAGCTCTTTGAGACCCACAAATCTGGATTTTTCTCCTCCAAATGCAAAACTGGATGGTAAATCTCCAGGGTTGAAGGGGAATATCACAGGTCCACATGTTAATGCCCCAAACATGGATCTCGGCCAGCTGAAAGCAGCAATGCGAAATCCGCAACTGCACCTCCAACGTCCGGATCTTAACATGAATGATCCTTCACAAAATTTCAGAGGACCTCCTTTTAAGAATCGCAGGTCAGATTTCACAGGGGTAAACATGAAAATGCCTGACCTGGATGTAGACAGAGCTGTCAGACTTCGCAACACTGAGAGAAATTCTCCTAGGACCAAAGCAAGGTCCAGTTACCCTTTTGTGGATGCTCGCTTAGGCCACGATATTGATTTCCACCGTTCAGATCTAAACATTGATGATTTCACAGGGAAAGATCATGTACTCAGAGCCAGAGGTTCGAAACTGGACATTCAGGCCTCCAGTAATTATGGACAGGTGATCTCCCCGTCAGGTGTTAATACTGACATGAGGAATCCCAGGCATACAAGGAAAATTTCTCCTGGTAACATGGACATATATGCAAAGCCTCAGAAAACGTTGCAACCAATATCTAATGCACCTTTGCCACATTTTTCTCATGGCTCAAGAATAACAGTACCTGACAGTATGGAGGGATACTATGTCACTGTTTTCCCCTCTCAAGCACAAAGTCAAAAAATGCCAAACCGTAAATATAACACACTCGGGGGGCCTGACTTTTATCCAAGAAACGTGGACCTTGAAGTTCCAAATGGGAATTACCTAAAAGGGTCAACATTTTTCTCCAACCTTGTATAGGTTTCAAACCACTGATGTTTCCACAAGTGATTCAGAAAGTTAGTGTGTCAGTGTGTTTTGGTTTTATGTATTGTGAATTAAAACTGTAGTTGGTAATTCTGACAAGTGAGCAAGATATGACAAGTAATATCTCCTGAGGGCTCCTTATGAACCCACCCCCTCCCCTCCTGCAGACAATTGTTTTTTTTTCTTCCTTTTTCTCTCTTAAAGCATTTTATATTTACATTGCTATCAGGCTGTTAAGAGGTTTTCAACAAATATGAAAATAAATGCCTCTAACCGAATTACCAACCCCAGGTTTAAGGAGTGGTATGCCAGTGTATGATTTATTGCTCATCCTTTTATTATTATTATTATTATTATTATTATTATTATTATTATTATTATATTACTTATTTTACTCATTACTCTTAAGTTTTTTGTATATAATCTGTCTATATATCTTTGAAAGACTACACTCCAACCCAGCATTCTTCATTTGTTTTATATGTAGATTTAAACTTTTAATATTTGTAATATTTATGATATTTGCACTTATACAATATTTTTTAAATGTAGGTATTAAAAAAGGAGCTACGGTACCCTAAACTTCCTCATAATATTCTCTCCAGTGTAAAACTTATGATATAAGTCAAGAAAGTTATGTGTGGCTGTTAAGTTACTGTTATAAGATTAGAGAATGTGAGTTGTTTTGTTGTATATTGTTGTTATATTGATGTCTTGTTATTCTTAAATGAATGTTAAAATACCTAAAGTTGCACATATTTTTATACTGTAGGCTACATATTTATACTGTACATTTGAAACACACACTTTAATTTATATTCATTTTTGCACAATAATATATTAAATGATAATTTGTTTAAGATTACTATAGAAAGGAACTTAGGTCATTTTAAATGTATGCTAAACTATCAAATTTGTTCATAAGGAGACACTGTCCCTTCTTTGAGTAATGTACAGATTAAAAAATTAATTTAAAATGTATATCTTTGTTTTCTAATAGACTTATATGTTGTGCCACTTACTGAGAGGAAGAAAACACATATGAGCTGTTTCATCAAGGTTCAAGAATAATGGACCTTTCTGACAGACAATCTCTACAGATTGATGATGTTTTGATACTGTGTCATTGTTTTCCCCTCTCAAGCACAAAATCAAAATAGCCAAGCCTTAAATAAAACACACTTGGGTGACCTGACTTTTGTCCCAGAATCGTAGCCCTTTAGGGGAAAAAAAACAACAAAAAACAAACAAACAAAAAAAAACCCTTGTGTTTTTTTTCTCCTGCCTTGTTTAAAACCTGATGTTTCCTGAAGTGTTACATGGTTCTTTTAGGGTGCTTTTGTTTTTGGGTTTATTTATTGTGACTTAAGTTGTTATTTTATGATAATTTATGGCTCATCTTTTCTTTTAAAAATATGTCACTTTTTTTGGTAAACAAAGCCAGTCTACTTGTTTTGTAAAGACTACAATTGAACATTCTTGCACTTGTTCTCTAGGCTACGTAATTTTAAACTTTTTAACATTTTGCAATTTGTGTGTTTATAGTATTCTACAATAAAAATGCTTCACCCATTTCTTTATCAGTCTTTAAAACAGAAATGTAAGCTAAGCTTTTTGCCTTTTGTGTGGGACTGTGACAACTGATTATTTTTGTTGCCTGTGTTTAAAGTAAAAAGTACAATATCCTTCTGTATAACCTCTGGAAAATACTGGAGGCACTTCAGCCAGTATGCGAAACACCAGTCAGCGGGTCTCCTCCAGTCTAGTGCTCTAGTGTTACGCTGTAAAGATTTTTTGTAAAGATTTTTGTTTTCTCTTTGTCACGTGTAGTCCATGAGTGAGCCAATATCGAAGCAGGAAAAAAATAAAATAAATAAAATAAATAAAAATTTAAAAAATTTGTGAGTGCAAACTTTTGCAACAGCGCCAACCAATGGAAGGGGGCATTACCAGAAACAACCAGGTAACTCCACAACAATGTATTCATATTTCTAATTCAAGTTTTGCTATTTAGATTACATAAGGAATTCTTTAAATACATTTTCATTGACACTTGCAAGCGAAAAATGGTTATTTTAAAGTTTTTGTTGTTTTTGTTTTTATTTAGACAGCCCAGAATTTTGCAGTTGAGGCTTTCAAGGGGTCTGACCTGTCAATTTAGGGGTCGAGACCTCCTGTATTCCACACCTTGACTTCAGCCTCGAACTCTTTAACGCACAGTTACGTGAATGTGCAATTAAGATGCAGCAGAAAAATGCAGCTTTATACATTTTCAGACGCATTTCCGCTCCTGTTGGACCATCTCTTAGAAACTGCTCCAGTTTTCAACAGAAGTTCCGCTTCTCGCCTCTATGGTGTAAACACGGTCGCGACATATACACGTGTACACGATGCATTGCGTCATCAAGACGCGCCAACACGGCAGACGGGTGAGCACTACCACGACCTTTCAGCAGAGCAGCCACAGTCTCTGGCTGCGCAAATGATGCGAATGTCGAATGACTGAGGAGGAGAAGTGCCGTCAGTGTGTTTGTGAGACCGTGGAAGAAAAACTGGGCGGAAATGTTTCGTTATTCTGCGATCGTTTGTGGCAGAGGAGTTTCTAAAAGGGTGAGTGACGTTAACGTGGAGCTGCTGCCGCCGCGTTAGCTGCGCGTTAGCTTAACCTCATACTACATAAACAGTCACGTACTCGTCTAATAACGGTGCCGACAGTAGATGTTTATGTACTTATTCACTAAGTATTCACTAAATTGTAAAGCTATGCAGAACATGTTTGTATCGGCTGCTCGGTGTACTTGAAACTAAAGGTTAAGTGAGTCAGAGCAGTGCTGTCAGTCGTGTGGTCTGATCCTAATTCAGTCATTCAACCCGTCAAAATAACGTGAAACTGTTGGAAGTCCGTCTGCATGTGAGTGTGTTTTGCTCTCAAGCTGCCTCACTGAAAGTCTTTGTCCATCTCAGCTCTTCTCGGCGCTGTCAGGTGAAGGCGCTCTGCCTCCAAACCTGCTGCTGCCTGCAAACCTGCTGGATCCTGCCAGACTGAGTGAGTCAAGCCTTTGGGCTTCTCTAAAGTTAAACATCAAATATAAATCCTTTAAAAGCTCTCTAAATCTTTGTCATTGAAAATACGAATGAAATTCTTCAGGTGTAAACAAACAATCAGCAAACTGAAGCAGAACTCCTGGACGCCAAACTTTTGTTTGTATCCGTCATTGTCAAAGATCTTCATCCCTGTCTGGTCTCTCCCCCTGCAGAGCGTCCTCGTCCTCCTGCCGACTGCTCTCTGCCTCTCCTGAGGAAATGCGATGCCGTCGTTCCGGCTCATCTGAGCCCCGTGCGGACGTGGGTGGAGACTCTGGAGAGGCCAGACGGCGAGCCGTTAGGTTTGGCTCATCTCCACCCCGATGTCTTTGCCGTGCCTCCAAGGTAAAGTTGAGTCCACACTTTTAAAGACGAAATATTCAAATGGTCACATTCCTGCAGAAGAGAACAGTCAGTTCCTGTCCCAAAAATCAGTCAGTGGCTGATATAAACTCTGAGTGTACATATTCCTTAACAGTCCTCTTTTAATTGAAATTGAAAAAGAACGATGGACACAAACTTGATTAGTCTGTTCTAACAGTTCTGAAGCCTTGACGCTGCTCAGCAGCGACTGAAGTCTTTGAATCCTGACAGAAAAGTGTCTGAAATGAATCCTGTGATAATCGGTCGTGTCTTTTCTCTTCTCTCAGGCTCGATATTCTTCATCAGGTGGAAACATGGCAGAGAAATTTTAAAAGAATTGTAAGTCACACATGTCCTCACTCTGTCCTGTGTGTCATGAAGTGGCTTCGTGCTCTTATTAAAATCCACTGAATCAGTTCAGGCCTCAACTGTAACCAGTCATACAAAACTTAAAGGTGCAGTTTGTAAAATCCAGAAGAAATGTAAATTTGAAACAGTAAAAAATGAACTATCCCTGTCAGCAGAGTGTCAGCGCAGTACTGCCCCACATACCTCAGGAGCGAGCACTGATGGCGCCTTTAAACAGGCATTTTTTTAATAGGGACAGACAGATGGACATATACAGAGTTAAATTATTACAGCTTTGCATCACTGGTCATTTCACCGATCACATGATCACGTGTCTTAAAATGAGATGTTAGTGGTGTACATTCTGTGTAATATTAAATATTGACATATTTAAGAATACACTTATATCAGATACATCTTATTATTTTCTGTAGTTTATAAATAAAAAAACAGTAAAAATTTGGAAGTTGAAACATTGTGCAGCAGAGTGTGTCCCTCCCTTCAAGACAACAATATTTCAACTCAAAGAGAGAGTTTTTTATGTAATTCATCATAGTTTGAAATCTGAACTAAATTAAAGACATCTCTCATTTTGAACGGCCTGTTTGTGGATGTGGGGCCTCTTGCACAAAAGTCGAGTTAAAACATTCAGGATAACTGAAAAAGCGAAACTTGGGACCTATTCTGGTAAGTGCGTCCTGGCTACGTTTGTTACACGTTTGCCAGGCCTGGATAAAAAGCTGCCACTATGTCAAACCGTGCCCGAGTATATCGGAGAAGTGTGTGTCCACGGCTTTTTTTTAGTAGACCGTGAGCTCGATCACAGATTTACTGACGGAGAAGTGGAAAAGAGGCGTGCCGCACACACTCATCAAGAGAGTGACCGCTTCTAATGGAACTTATGAGGAGGTGTAACTTCTATCTCTCTCTCTCTATATATATATATATATATATATATATATATATATATTATATATACATATACATATACATATACATATTGTAT
>JAQLOL010000019.1:12136154-12147190 GCA_029783665.1 Naso thynnoides
CTTTGAACTGAAGGGATGTCCCTGATAAAAGCTGTCAGCGCTCATGAGTAACAAGAAAAGTGCGACATAAATAAAGCCAATTAGCATTTACCATGAGCTGAACTGGTAAAGCATGTGAATATAAATGTCAAACATGTCCTCCTGTGTCACAGAGCAGCTGGCCCAGCTAGCAGCTAGCCTGAGCAGGCCTGAGTCAGGCATTGCTGGGCTCCCTGGTCCTCCCGGCCCACCTGGACCACCAGGACCTTCTGGCGACAATGGTTTCCCTGGACACACCGGATCACGAGGACTGCCTGGTCTGAAGGGTCCAGCTGGGTTAATGGGTCGCAAAGGACCTAGGGGTGAGTTTCACATTGGCAGTTGTGACTATAACATTAGATGGTTGTTGGACTGAATCCCCCACTATTCCTGCAAAGGTGTCTGCAAAAACATCAAGCTAAAACATTTAGCAACGCATCCCAAATGATTCCGTTAGTGATTTTTGGGCACGGTCATAAAAAAAAAAGAAAGAAATTCTGAAATTTCCCCACCAAGCTAAACATTCAAGGAAATAGAAAAAATCTATCTGAGGCTTTGACTTCTTATGTGAAGAGAAGTTAAAAGTTGACCTTCAACTTTTTGGAAGTCTGCTAATTAAAAAAAAAAAAGATCCTATAAAGAATAACTCAAAGGAAAGCAGTTCAAACAACAATAGAAACCCAGAAAAGTATAAAGAGCAAAGCAGGACAGAGGAGCAAACGATGACAAACGGACAACTCAAAGATGGAGAAACACAAACTTAAATACACCAGAGAGGAAAAACAAAGGAGGGACAGGTGAAATTATTGATCAGTTGAAAAGGTAACGAAGCAAACAAAGACAGGAAGGGGAACAAGGCAGGACATGAGGAGAAAATCTGACCTCATGCAGCATCCAGTCGTCATTCGTAATGTTGAAACCATCGGTACATCAGCTTTACATCTCATTTGTTTGACTGCAGTTTAGTTCTTCGGTTTGATTTTCTTACTGCATGTGAGGAAGACGTCATATAACAATACATATGTTTGCTGTGCATCCGCAGGAATAATTTGACCTCATAAAAATTAAGTTTAATGAAATGATCAGGTTTTTAGTGAAATATAACCGATCCATACTAAACACTATTTCTTTGTCATTGTCTTTATCAAACTCATAGTTTGTGTAGTTTTATTAGCAAATAACACCGTCTTTCTCACACACAATGTGCTCCTAACAATGAGCTATATGGGTTTTAAAATCTGGGAAAAAAGAACACTGCCAGTAGATCTGTCCTCAAATATCTGGATTTGGTGGGAATGTCATATTGGAGCATCCATAAGAAAAAAATGTAAATCCAATTTTGTGAAAATTAAAAGCTGCAGTTTTAGCTTTTGCTAATAAGCTAACGTTAGCTGTAGCATCAGACTTGTTGCAAAGCAACTCCACCACAGCCTCCCCTTACTGTTTTTGTGTTGGCTCACGTTTTATTTGGTTTGTTGTCACTCACTCCTTGAAGTGATGAAACGGTTGCAAGAAAAGTTTCAGTGGGGTAAACTTGAGACGACTCAAGGTGCCCAAATATGATTATTTCAGTTTTGCTCACATTTAGCCGAAGAAAGTTTTGTGACATCCAGGGTTTGATGTTGCTAAGACAATTTCAGAGTGAACTGAAACAGTTTGAATCATTAAGCCTTAAAGATAAGTATATCTGTGTGTCATCAGCATAACTGTGAAAGGAGACATTATGCCTACAAATTATTTGACCTAGTGGGAGCATATAGAGGGAGAAAAGTATAGGGCTCAGAATATAGCCCTGTGGTACCCCACATGTGATATTTGCAGTGGATGATGTTGACTGCAATAACCCATTAATAGAAAAAGTGCTGTTTGTTAAGTAAGATTTAAACCAACTCAGTACAACACCTGAGATTTCTACCCACTGTTCAAGACACTCAATTAAGATATTATGATTAACAGTATCAAAAGCTGAGCTCAAGTCAAGAGGGATTAAGACTGAACAATCTCTATGTGAAGTAGGTCATTGGCTACTTTAACAAGGGCTGCCTTTGTGCTGTGTTGCTCTCTAAAACCAAACTGAAATGTTTCAAAAAATTATAATTATGGTTTAGACAGGATACTAATTGGATAAAAACTATTTTTTCCAAAACTTTAGATAGAAATGGCAATTTAGATGTTGGTCTGAAATTAGTGAGATCAGAAGCATCAAGGCTGAGCTTTTTAAGAAGTGGGTGAACAACAGCATGCTTGAAACTAGAGGGAAAAGTGCCTGTAGCCAAAGAACAGTCAGTGAGACGTCTCGCTTTCTATTAACCGTCTCTGTCCGAGCGTACAATGCAAACAGCTAATCAGCTCGTACCGATTTCACCTGTCGCTAAGAAGCACAGTGTAGAGCACCAGTCAGGGCAGAGCTTACAGAGAGCGTCACTGATTGTTCAAATAGAACAGGAGCGATAGGATTTCTATCAATCCTGAACACAGAGGCATGATGGGAAAGCACAGAGTTACTGTTAGACCACCTCACTTCAGCTGTCTGTGGGTATCATGACGTTTTTTCCAAATAGAACACAAAAAAGTAAATCATGTTTATCCCAAATATGCCAACTGCTACTTTAAACTTGTATACAGGCTCTTGTAATCTGTAAATCTTTAAATGACCTATCAACATTGTGAGGTTTTTTTGGAGTTTTTTTTTAATCTTTAGTTTTTATTTTATGTATTAATATCCTGCAGTAACCCAAGAGACCAATCAAATTCATCTTAATGTTAATGAGGGACCTGATGAGTTCGAAGTCTGAGCTTGAACTTCAGCTAAATATAGTAACTTTAATTATGTGTATCCTCTTGCTGATAGTTATGCTTCCTCTCTGCAGGTGATCAGGGTGACAAAGGCGACAGAGGACCCACACAGAGAGGACCCAAAGGAGAGCCAGGTGCCCCCGGCCTACCAGGTAAATGACAAGCATGACTAGATATCTGATTTTAGAATAAATGTCCTCAACTTTCTCACTTTGGAGGTGTTGGATGAGCTTCATTTTGACAATCTGTGTGGTGCTGCTTGAATAACTCCGTAGTCCAAAACATTCAGAATCATGTTCAGAAAATTGTTCTACCTTAAAAAGAACCTGCTTCATCCTGAGGCAGTTTTATGTTTTTCAAGTTTTATAACTAAAGGGGAGAGCTACAACAATAACAGGAAACAATGAGGCAATGTATCATCTGATCAGGATGGTAACTCATCACACATGCCACCAAAGACTCTTACGCCACTGTTTGCAAGAGCTTGTTAGTGTGTCGTAAAATGTTTGCATGTCTCAGTCCAGTTGTAAAACTATTTGTGTCTGTGGAGCCAAGTGAATGATTAAAGGTAGAGTCAGTAGTTTTCTTTCCTTAGTTTGTAAACACAACATTCAAACTGGGCTCCCCCTCCCGAGCTCAATGCACCAGAAGTATCGTAACTTAGTGTGTCCTACGTGAACTGTTATACTGCTCCCTTAACGTTACACAGCAAGTTACATAGGAATATTCCATTTGTTTTAATGGAATAGTCAATAATTTAGCAAGCTAAACAAGCTAACTGCAGGTGTTTAGCACCTACCTGTCCAACAGAAAACAGGCCAACTCCTCATTGCTCTTCCCAGCCTCTCCTTCAGAGCTCGAAAGTGGCTGAAAGCCCAACTGAGATTCACTCTCCTTCTGGATTGAACTACAGTATGTGTGCTTGCAGTTTCGCCTCACTAGAGCTACATCTCCTTTTCTTCGCCGCAACGTCTGCATCTGTAATTTTCTCTAGTCTGAAAACGTAAGGTCGCTGTGCTCCCAGCCTCACCTGCATGCTCACATAGGCTGGCGGAAACACACCCACTTCCCACCCAGACTCGTCCCAAGACAACCAAAATACCAAAATACAGGCAAAGGGCGGCGTGCCTCCATACACAGTCACCAACACACATTTGTAGAGGCCCAGAGGGAAGGATTGAGCAGCATTACTTTTGTTTAAGTCAATATTTTATTTTTTGATGAAATCTTACTGACCCCACCTTTAAATAACAAATAAATAATCTGGTGCTGCTCATGAAGTAATGTCACACTCACATCTCCAATCGTGTGCTGATATCGCTTAAGTCCTTCATTTTTCCACATTAAGGTCCCATGGCCTGGAAGTAGGAGGGGTGTGATTCAGGCACTCTATAGATTGATTACGATGGATGACCAAATGAAGAAGCTACTGTAAATGTACTCAAAAAGTATTATTACAGTTTAGGAACTAATATTTTATTCAGTGTTTTTGCTCAAGGGCACCTCAGAAGGGCATTTACGTCACGCTGTGTTTTCAAAGTCTTTATTTGATTTCTTCCTTAAGGTGAACCCGGTCGACCGGCTTATGGCAAAGATGGTCGTGACGGATTGAGGGGACCTCGTGGTGCAGCCGGCACACCCGGTGTTCCCGGACCTCCCGGGCCCTCCGGTCTGAATGCTTACTGCGAGTCGTCACAGTGTGTCCTACCCATGGTGGCGTCACCAGTTTCCGCAAAGGACACCAGCATGAAGGGCCCGAGTGACATTTGATAAGTGGCCGTAGCAGAAAATTGAGAGACTGGAAGAGAAACTAGAACTCCATGGAAAACTTGTCCATTTGGGTTTTGTCATTTGGTTTGTATGTTTGTCTTTTTTTTTTTTTTTTTTTAAATTTGGTCTCATTTGGAAAGAAATGTTGTTCTCTTGAAGCCATCGTTGTGATTATAAACTCGTGTGAAGGTGGACACTGATCAGCACGCCTCATCTTGAGAAACTCCTTCACATAAAAAGTTTCGTTTTACCTCAGTGTTGCCACCTCTGTACTGTATGTAAAACTGGAGAAACTGAGAACTCACTAGATATGTACAAACCCACCAGCCCCATTTCAATCTAAGCAACAGCAGAGCGAGTCTGAAAGTTTTTCTGTGTTTATGTAAATGTGTCAATACGCAAATTATAATGCTGGATGACGTACATTTTGTTTGTGAGTATCTTTGTTGTTTATCGCCTTCAACCCCACTTGTGTCTTCTTCTCTAATTGTAGGATATGTGTGATAATTTCTGTCATGACAACTGTTGTTTTTGTGATTGGAGGGTGGAGATTTGTGAAACGCTCTCTGGCAGTTTTATATGACTTTTTATTTATTATATCAAGGTTTAAAGTGACATCTTCGAGTTGTACAGAGGAGGAAATAAAACACATTTTGATAACCTCTTGCATGTTTTGTATAAGCGAGTATGGCTAAAAACAACCAGGAGTGCACCCTAAAAAATTCAAATTAAAATTGAATTTCCACGACCAACAGCTTTAAGACGCTTCTTCCTACAAACTAAGCTTGACGATCCTGCTGTGAAGAGAAAACGTCAAAAGTTTTCAAATTTGACAAGTATTAAATGTTCCAGTAGCGTTTAACTAGAGTTTTAAAAAAATACCAATGACACCTTTTTTAAAAAAAATTTCTCTTATTATAATGACAACGGCACTTAGCTCATATTTCTTTGAAATTGAAAAATATCAAATTAAGTTTAGAAAATATTATAAAATGTTGGCTCAGAATACAGTGCACCTGTTGAGTCTAGGACTGTGTATTGGCAAGAATTTGGAGATTTGATACGTATCACTATACAGGGGTTACAGTATGATATGTTGTGATATACTGAAATACTGCAAGCAAGTCAGTATTTTATTTTAAAATTTTTTGGGGGGGTAAACTGTCAGTATAAAGAATATACCACAATAAAATCTGCAATAGTTTTTGTACAACAGCTGTTTTGGGTTAAAAAACGAAATGAACCACTGCCAAGAATCTTTGCATGAAAACTATTAATTAAAAATCAAGTGTTTTTGAGAGTCAATACGATATTGCAAAATAATACTGTGATATCAATATGTAGCGATATTTTTTTTACATCCCTAGTTGAGTCCATTCCTCCATCTAATTGTGTTGCAAACTGGACAAGTCACCAGTTCATCACGCATGAAAAATAAAAACAATAATTCACGCACACATTCACACCTACGAGCCATAAACCTGACCTGCTTGTCTTTGGAGCACCCCGAGGAAACCCAACACAGGGACAACTCATGCAGCGTATAAGAGTACTCATGGCATGGTGTGTGGTCGTCAGTGGAAGATTTGCAGCGGAATAAAATCACGTGGCTAAAAAACTGCTTTTGTATTTGGAAGAAGTCTTCTCGTGCTTCCCTCTTCAGCTGTAACTTTGTTGGTAAATCGTGGACGGAGCTCTGTGCGTGTTGGCCGGCTCATCTTTATTATTGGGACTAAACGAGAGACATTTTATCTACGTTTCCTCTAACGTAACCTCCACCTCTGGCAGTTGCCTCCGTTTTTCAGCACAGCTGCCTGTTCCACCAGTGGTGACTGACCCCTGGTGGCATGAGCTGTGCACTGCAACACATCAGCTCAGAACAACATGTCTGTATTTTTGACAGTATTTAGAATGAAAGCATTCGGATTTCCAAATACTGCAATCAGTCTTGTACAAAGTACCTAAAAGCCATACTACTCTAATAGTCGCCTATTAGAATATTGCTTGAGTAAAAGTCTTAAAGCAGCTGGTAGTTATTGTACTTATGTATCAAAAGAACGGTGAATATAAATGTACTTAAGAATTGAAAGCAAAAGTACATGTAAAAAGTTTGGCTTTTAAAAAATGGTTTATTTTTCATGTATGTAGCCTCTGGTCTACACAAGGACAGAATATCTCAGTCATAAAACAAAATGTAAATAAAGTGATTTTTAAAAGTGCTAGTAGAAAGCTTTTTGAACTCCTCTGGGTCTGATCTGAACACAGCAGACAAAAGTTTAGTTCAAGCTGAATCAGTAACTGGACGACTGCTTCTGCGTCCCAACAACAAAATGATTTAACAATAATGAACTCTCCCTCAATATAAAAATATAAAATTATTTTAATTGGAACAAAATTAATTTATTTTGTTTGGAAAGAGACAGGTACACCCGAATACACAGGTTGAAGTAAGTACTGACAACAATTTGGGCAAATACCTTTAAAACCAACCTACAACCTATTTATATAACGCAGAAACAGGCAAGAAGAATTGTAAATAATGTTGGATTCCACCATCACATCAGTGAATTGTTTTTTAAATTGAGGTCATTAAAGTTTACCGACCTAGTGGAACTTAAAAGTGCACAGATAATCCACAAAGCAAGAAATAATTTACTTCCTAGCAATATGCAAAAAATGTTCAAGGATGGAGATGGACGATATGAACTAAGAGGGAATTTAATTTAAAACAACCAAGCGCTCACACCACACGTAAAACGTGTGTATTTCAGTCACTGGGGTGAAGTTGTGGAATTGCTTGCCGGATGATCTGAAACAAAACAAAAACATCGTACAGTTTAAAAACAAGTTAAAAACAGATTATGACTGAAAAGTATGAACAAGATTGAATGATACGCAGCATAAGTGATGCTAAGTTTGTTTTCTATGTTTGTTGTTTCGTCTACTTTGATGCTATTTGGATCCGTTTAGTTTTACTCTCGATTTCATTATGTATGCAACATTTGTTGATTACTTTGTCTTTGTTTCACTTGATGATTATATTGTCTTTGTTTCTTTGTTGGTTCATATATTTATGCTTCGTGTCTGTTTCTCTTTTTTTGGAGGTACTTGTGCAAATAACAGTGGGAAGGTTTAAGGGGAGGCATTTATAAGCTTAATAGTTTCAGCCTATTCTTTTTCGATCAGCCAAAATAACCAACAAATTCATGTTATGTGTAATTGTATTATATTGTGCAGATGATCGAAATAAACTAAACTAAACTAAACCCAAACAAGAGCACCTGTTTGCACTCACACCTAACACGATTAACCAATGACCCAACTGTCTGTGATCCAACATTACTGACCACCGTAACAAAACAGAATCACTGGCTAGCAGCCCACCAAATTTCCTCTGGTTTTATTTAGTAACCAGTGACTAAGATGTCTATTGGAAATGTAATGGAGTAAAAGTTTCTGTTTTCTTTGGAAATCGCAGTAAAGTTACAGTGAAAGTCTACAAAAATAGAAATAGTAGAGTACAGATATCCCAAAAACTACTGAAATACAGTAACAAAGTATTTCTACTTCGTCACAATACAACAATGACTGCAATACACCCAAACTCTTGCCTGATAAATATATGTAAATATTAAACTAATTCAATGCTTCAAACACGAACATTTTAAAGTCAAATTCATGCAACTTTGACTCTTTAAATTGATACCTGTGCTTCGCCTCTCGCATGCAGGGAGGAACCTCAGTCATGTCAGAGGTGGATGACAAATCCAAAAAAAAAAAAGGAGAGAGAGAAAGAGAGAGGGAGATAAAGTTTTGCACTTTGCTTTGTGATCTAGAAATCTTAGCCCAAAAATATGAAAGTACGCCGCTCTGCAAAGTTTTTTAATATGAGACTTTTTTCTCTTTTTTTAATTTGGCCTCATAATGTCTCCCTGCGTTTGTGCAGTAGCACTCAGCCGGTCTTCTTCACTGAGGATAACAAAGACTTTCTGTTACATCTAATTTGGAACAATAAAGAAATTAAGTCTTTGCCCATCACGCTTTGTAAATGACACAGCTCTCTGTCAGTGTTTGAGGACGTGCAGTGTGATTCTGTGACTGTTTTGAACCAGACTCAGACTCCTTTCAGCTCGTAGTTTTAGACGAAACTGCTGCAGATTCTTTCACCAAAGAAGCTGTCTGGTCGAAATGTGCATCAAGATGATGATCAGAAAGAGAAGAAGAAGAAAGTGGCTTTGCGGATGTAAATGCTGTGGGCTGTATGTTTCAAAATGACCACAAGAGGGCAGCGCAAAGGCTGACAGGCACATCACTGAGGTGTTTCAGGACATTCTACAGTGTTGCTGCTCATTGTTTGTTTTATTTTACAAGAAACTTTAACTTTGAGCTGCATTTCCTCTAATTTTCTAAATAAAACCTAACGTTAATCTAGCCTTGACGTACTTTCAATTTAAAATCACAACGTGGATCAAACACAGGACTCATGAAGCCTGCTGTTCTTACCTGGTGTCAGTTTGTTTCACAGCCTGTTGTGGATCTAAGACAGTTTATGTTTTCAGATTATTTCTGGGATTGTTGAACACAAGAGGGCGTGTGTGGAGCACGCAGGATAAAAGAATGAAAGTGAAATAATGATCAAATAATGTTCCGAAATGTTTTATACTCAGGCATGAATGTTGTTTTTAAAATGTAACTTGACAGAAATTACAACAGACTTGCAATTTGTAAAAGTACAACAGAGGAAAAAATAACTCTTCATTTTCTGACAACCTCAAAAATGACATTTATTGATTCTGTGAAAAATCTGAATTTTTTTTATCCGATCATCTATTTGATTACAATCCTGTCTCTTGTCTGTTCTTGACCAACAGATAAATTTCCCTTGAGAAAAGTCATACTTTCGTTAACTGATGTACTTCGTAAGCAAATATCTTTTTAAATTAAATATTGATATTTAGAAACTGATAGACACTTGAAAGCTCTGGAAAAGGTTTGTATGACTTTGATTTGAGATTTTTTTTTTGTGTGTGTGTATGTGTGTAACTATTAGGGCTGCAACCAACGATTATTTCCATTATCAATTAATCTGCAGATTATTTTCGTGATTAATTGATTAATCATTTGTCAGAAAAGTGTAAAAATTGCTCATCTTATGTTCCCTGATCCCAGTGTGAGCCAAACAGCCTAAAACACAAAAACTCATTTATACACATAAATGACTGAAAAGCAGCAAATTCTCACATTTAAGATCTTTTTACTTTTTATAAAATTGACTAAAACGATTAATTGATTACTTGATTAATCGTTGCAGCTCTTGTAAACATTATTTACACACTGAAGAATTAACTTTCATCCAGACAGACAGAAAAGCCTGCAGTGAAAATAACGACCCGTTAACTCTCTTTGTCGTCGTTTTTCAGTGGATCATTTAATGTACTCTCACAAGTTGATGAACAGGTACAACTTCGTCGCTCACGGTACTAAATCACACATCCATTGATAGTATAAATAGCCAACCTAATAATAATAGTACACATTTTCAAATACATAAAATCATCAAGTATCCAAGTCTTAAGTTACGGACATAAAACAAAAAGGCATACAAAATATCGCAGACGTTGGAAGTCCAGTTTGAAGCAAAAAAAATTAAAAAAAAAAAAAAGAAAGAAAAAGAAAAAAAAGAAACAAAATTGAACAAAAATCTCACATTTTGGACATGGCAGTTATTTAGTAAACAGAAAGTTTGATAGAGAAAAGAAACAAATACGAGTTCCTAGACTTTCAATTGACAAATATTGCAACAATGAAGCATTTTATATTAAAAATAGTTACTGAAAGGGCATAAGTGAGTTTAAGACTTCCAGCACAAGACAAAGGCAACAATTTTTTTTGTTCCGAGTAGAAAAATGAAACGTTTTCCAAATGCCAGCGAGAGTCGACTCCCGCCTCGATTGCCTTTGTTCCACTTCGACTGTAAGGCATTATGGATGAACCATCTGATTTGAAGGAAGGCAGACGTCTTTCTTGTCAGTCTAGATACGGAATCCTTAAATTTAACGGGGTGCACAATTGCTTGTGACGTTAAAATTGCCTCTCTGGTTTTCTTTTTTTTTTTTTTAAAGACATTCTCAGGCAATGAAAACTGGCCAATCCAAATCTTTGGGCTGTGTTTGCAGAAAAACGATGAAACCAACATCTTACGATACACGACTCAGTGTTGCCCTTCCTAATATTTTGGGGACACATGAAGAAAAAATATTGTAAATGCTGACCACACAACTAATTTTTAATCATTATTTTTTGACACTTAATTTTGAACCTGGAGCGGGAAGGGGACAGTTGAATTACCAAGCATGATTTTTCAAAGTAAAATACTTGAACACAATGACCAAAAAACAAGCCTGCCAGGTAACAGGTTGGGGAGGGTGAACTGAAGGTGGGGGTGGGGGGGT
>JAQLOL010000019.1:12167791-12177968 GCA_029783665.1 Naso thynnoides
TAGCCTGCCTCCACCTAAAGTCATCAGATAAACTTTCCAGCAACTCTAAACGGTCCTGTGTGCTTGTTGTGACTTGTAAATTTACTATGTTATGTTATTTTTAGGCTCAGATTAGCACTTTATGCAATTTTAGCATCAAATACGTAGCAGAGGTATACCACAGGGCGCATGCGCAGCGATAAACTGCAGAAGAAGAAGAAATGCATGAATTTGATTTTAATTTGATCTTCTTGTGTGGAACTTGGGACAGAGGCAAATAACAAAAAGAAAAACAGTTGGTGTATCCCTTTAAATTTTTAGGCCTCTCTGTATTGCGGCCACACATACGTGCCTCAAACATGAATATCTGCAAAGAAGATGAAGAAAGCTACAATAAATGTTACAAGAAATAACACCACCAGAAAAATGTATGTTGAGGCATATCAGAAAAAAACTATATTTTACAAATAGACGAGGCAAAAGCAAAATGAAAGATAAGGTTTGTGATATTACAGTTTTTTAATTACTTTTAACCAATTCCATGAAAAGACCCAAACCAACAATCTCTACTTCTCTCTTATTTCCCACATTGACTGTGGCTCTATTCTCCAAGTTCATTGGTTTTATTCTGAGGAAGATGCAGTAATTTTTAAATCAGTTGGCTACTAAACTGGCAGACTAGTGCTTAATGCTCTCCAGGATGGATATAATTAGTGTTTAAAAATGAAAATGTTTTGAGGGCAACAGGACAGTCATTGTAGGATTGAGAGTGTGTGCCTGATGTGTTTAAGGAGGTTTTTTTGTTTTGTTCTAATTTTTGTTCAGCTCTATGGTATAGAGGAATATTATGGACTGGATTAAGACAAGCCTTTTTGGTGAGAGAATTCAATATTGGTTTTGGTCTTCTAATGGGTTTGGTTAAAAAATTGACAAAATCTAACATCAAAAAGAACTAACACATTCAATATAAAAACAAATGTATTTTTAATAATCATTTTTACAATTCATCTTCCTTGATTTAGTGTTTTTCGATAACACTTTACTTAAAGCATCGTAATATAATGCATTATGAACACACTTATGTTATGACGGGCCTATAATGCTGTATAATCATTGTTATAAGCAAGGTTAGGGTTAACATTAACCATAACCATAACCCTAACCATAACCACATGTAAAGCATTATAAATGTGTTCATAATGCGTTATGATGTGTCATATATGTTCATAATGTGTTATAATGCATTATAGAGACAGGCCTTTCAGAAAGTGTCACCTATTTTTCCTATATGTGAGCCCCAAAATGAGTTAACTGACGTGTTTTCACACTGACCATGCTCACGTGTCATCCCACTCGGGACAATCATAAGACACCGATTTTGTAGCAAATACTTGATACATTTTTTCATGCCTTTTGGAATCAATATATCTTATTTAATTAGATTTGAGTCGCATTATAAAACGTATCAAAAGAACAGTGTAGCATACTGCGGTGGTGACCATAAAAAGTCTTTCAATGAATTAACAGCAGAAACATGACACACAAGCTTTGCCTTCATTTCTAAAAAAAATGGTGGCCTTCTTCTCTCCCTGCACTCTATTTATTTTTACCAATAAGATTTCCTACTCGCTGCATGAATCTTCCCAGTTTGTTGTCAGTGCCACTTTGTGTCTGATATGTTGAAGAGCCCGAGTCGGGCCTGTTCGGTGAAGAGCCTCTGTCTTTGGGAATGTTGTCAGTGTTCAACAGATATTCAAATCGACTGTAGGCTTTCTGTCTTTGATATCCAGCTGGTGCCTCCTCGTTCAGAGTGCTCCCTGAGCCTCGCTCCTGCTCTGCTGTCTTCCTTTTGCTTGAACGCTGAGTAGATAATCTTGGGAACGGGGATTTTTGTTTCTCTGTCTCAGCCGACTGACCTTTCTTTGTTGTTTGATCTGCCCCGGATGCCTGTGAATGGTCTGAAAAAAATCCGGATCTTACCGAGCCTTTTTTTTGGGGTGACTTTTCGTCTTTTTTGGATGCTTTCTTTTCATCTGATGTAAGCAGTGAATATACTTTCATTCTCATGGAATTTTTCCTTTGAAGCGTTGGCTCCTCGCACTGTGTTTGCCCTATATCCATGTTCCCACTTTTCGCCTCCACTGGATTAGTTGGGACCTCATTTGATGTTGACTTCAGTCTTTCTCCAGCAGTAGCAGAGCTCGAACTGTTGGCAACCCTACCAACGGAACCATGGCTCCCTGTGGCTTGATCCTGATGCTGTGATTCTGCATGCAAGCTTGATTTTACGGAGTTTTCCACCGGACCACCTCTTTTGTCTTTGTAAAGCTCATTTCCATCCGTGAGTGCAACAGAGTCTGTACTGTTGACACGTGTGTTCGAACCCTCTTTCTCCTCAGGGATTTCAATCAAAGACTCCATCGCTCTTGCTTGCTGAATATTGTGACTACTTGCCTGCAAGAGAGAGTGCTTGAGCGATGGATCCTTTAATTTCATATCTAAATCACCCGCTGAGGTTGTTCTGGAGAGAGGCCCATTCCAGTCGTAAGTCTGTGTTGTTTTTCGGTCTGAAACCATCTTGACATCGTACTGAGAGGCAGAGCGATGGCTCGCAGTGAGGATTCCTTCCTTATTTGGCTCACTATCTCTGGGGTTGGCTGGTTCCCAGCTGTAACCGTTTTGTGTTTTTGGCTCTGATTCTGCCACACTCTTGTCCAGACCTCTTAATGAAGACATAAAGGTAGGTCTTTCCATGAGATATGCAGACCTCAAGGACTCGTGGCTTTGCCTCAGAATGCTGTAATCCTGCAGGCTGAGCCTCTTTTGCCTTGTCTCTTCCAACCTGGCCTTAATGTCCCTTGACCTACTGTGAATCAGCTGTGACTGATGCTCATTTAAGCCTTTCTGACTACTATATGGAGATACAACTGGGGATAAAGCATCGTGTGAAGCATCTAGAGGAGCTTCGCTAAGATATGTCTCCATCTTCCACCTGTGGAGTGATGCATCAGAGTTAAAAGGTATCAGATTCTGGTCTGCTCCATAGAGGCTCCGGTGTCTAAAGTGCTGCTGCGACAACCTGTTTGATAGTTGCAAGTCGCCTATACCCCTCAGGTTAGATACAGTCCTCTCAGGAGTGACAGGGTTTCCAATGTCCTTGGTTCCCATCCTTAGCCGAGTCATGGAGTTGTACTTCTGCAGATCTCCGCCATAACTGTGTCCCCGCACCAAGTTCCCCATGTCAGCACCGTGAGCTTGATGCAGCCGCTCCTGCATGCTCAGGCCCCTGCTCAACATAGGAGTATTGTTAAACCTGTCGTCCTGAGCAGTTGTCATGCCGTGCATCCCTCTGGATCGCATGTGCATCTGATGGAGTGAGCGGTAGCTGGAGGTCTGGGTGTGCAGGGCCACAGTGTCTCTCAGGTTCTGGACAGAGGACTGGTGTTCAGACTGAACTGCAGGCGCTGTGGAGCGAGCATACAGTCTCCGAAACTCTTCGTCGTAAGAGCAAACCAGCTGACCTGTGACCACCAGGACCATGCTGAGGTTGATCTTCTCAAATGTCCAAGTGTAGCTAAAAAACAAAATGGCCCTCAGTCAGAAGAGAACCAACACGATAAATACATTTTCTGCAGTAATAATAAATTGAGTCAAATATTTATTATGTAAACTTTTTGGACAAAACAGTTTGTGAAAAATAAAGTAGTTATGAATGATCTGCTCTTTACCAAAAAACTAATGCGAGAAAGGCTTAAAATTACCACCAAACTCATCACTAACATCATAAATCAGTGGTAAAATGCTTTTGTATAGAGAGAAGCAGAAACTACTGATAATGTTCGTCCCTTGTACTCTCTTGATTTTTGCTTGGTATTTACATGTGGTCTAAATACAAATACATTTTCGAGATCACGGGTGTCAAACATACGGCCCACCAGAGGGTCCCGTCCGGCCCTTTGGATGATTTTGAGAAGTGAGAAGTCCTGCACCGTGTCTGTACTTGCTATAACTGTATTTTAATGCTCTATTTGATCCTCACTGCTCTTTCTTCTTGCATTTCCTCTCTCTTTTTTAATTACTGTGATGTGATACATTGCATTTTTAGGGTGCCTTTTGTCATTCAGGCTACAGCTGGAAATTAGCTGTGCTGGCTAAAGCTGCCGCATTCACTGTTATTGTTACAGTCCATGTCTGGGGATTGTCCACGATACTGTAAACTAATAAACTAAACTGAGCTCGAGACCGGTCTCGAGACCACTTTTTGAAAGTCTTGGTCCTGTCTCAGTCTTTGATATAGCAGACTTTGGATTTTTTATCAAGACCAGCTGAGACCACAACAGATTTATTTGTTAATATAATGACTGTAGTTGGTGCCATTTGTGGTTAGAATTTTGATTCATCTAAATGTGGCCAACTCAATCACAGAGAACCATAAGCAAAACAACATACAAGAGAAAACACTCGGCACGGTGCACGTTCCACAAGGCAGTGCTCACTGAGACAGCTGGGAAAACATTTAATTTCTATCGCCATCTTGAAATCAGAGGAAGATTTTTTTTCTGTATTGGTCTTTTCTCGATCTTGGCACATTCTGGTTTGGGTCAAGCCATGGTCTTGGTTAGTGTGGTCCTCTTGACTCCAACACTAGTTCTAAGAAAAGTGTTTGAAACCCCTCACCCCCCCCATACTGACTTGCTTGCTGACAGGCTTTATATCAAAACAACGCATGAAGCTAGTTGGATGTTGCACACAGGTGCCACCGGTGTAAAATGATGTTATCTTAAAGGAGAGAAGTGGAACCAGAGTGTCGGGTTTTTCTGAGAAAAAATGGACCACCTCTAATCTTTTCACAGATCATTCTTTGATTGTAACATTTTCAATATGTATTTTTTTGTCTATGTCTTATTTATTGGTAATTATGCTGTTTTTTTTTTAAGTCCAGCCCTCCTGTGGCCCCTGGACTCAAATGAGTTTGACGCCCCTGATCTAGACCAGTGTTTCTCAAACTATGGGCCAGGGACCGGAAACGGGCCACGGAGCAATGCCTGCTGGTCCACAGGAACCCCCCCAAATAATGAAATAACTGTGTATTCCATGAAATGTCTGTGTTGAAGCAAGTTTGCTATTAACTGTGCAAAATACTGCTATAGCCAGAAGACTTTGTAGGTTGCAGTAGTACGCTAAACAAATCCTGTCGTCATGATTTTCGTCACTCAATCAAGGGCTCTCTCAACAGCACTGAATTACTCCAGCTGAGAAATGACAAGCTCATACTGCAAAAATTTCAGCCAGCACTACTCACTAAGTGAAAAATCACATTTACACCTGGCTTACACCTGAGATCCGATCATGATGCAGGTCTCTAGATGTTGTCTGGCTGGTCTGATCGCATTTCAATCTCAATGCCGTCTGCATGAATTTATAATGTGCATTAACAAGTGCTCCTCTTAGTGAAATAAATGATTCAGACACATGTTAATATGTAAATGGGTTCAAGTGATAACAGCAAGCTGGATTTCCAGCTCAATTTATGATTGTGAGATGAAAAAATATTCTAAAAATGAAACAACAAGGAGGATTAAAGAATTCCAGTCAGTTTATGCCTCGTCTTAAGTTTCATAGTTGGATACGTTAGAATGGGTAAAAGGAGGACTGACTAACCTGTATGTTCCATACAACACTGCTCGGCAATCGACCAGAAGGAATCTTTGCTCCATATCTCCTCGGAACTTGGCCCCAGACCGACACTGGTACTGCTGCCCCTGAACCGTCCGGACACGGATATTCTGATTGAGAAACAAACAAACAAAAACATGACTTACCTCAATGATCTCTTCTGTTTTTCTTTTGTTGTTGCCTGCATTTGCACTCATACTTGTTTGTACATGAGCATTTTTTTAAATCCATACATTGGTACTCGCCTGCTGTATATTTGAAACAACTAATTTTTGGCCACTTGGTGGCAGCATAAACAAGTTTCATTATCCCTGAAGGTGACGTATCTAACTTGTTTGCAAACAGATGCTTATTTACAAATCCAGTAGATACATAGCCACATTAGCATTATTTGGAGTTGTGTTTCTGGCTATCTGACAAATGTAAGACTAATTCTTCTTCTCTTTGAAGCTTTTCGGTTTTGTTCTTAAATGCTCTGCTTTCTCAATTTGGTTGCCAACAGTTTTTGTTTTTTCAAAGGTAGCATGCAGTCAGACTTTGAGCTTTGTTGTTGAAAACATGAAACTGGTGAGAGTGAATAAGAAAAATTACTCAATTTCCTTCACAAAATATTAAGACAATTAAAACAATAAGCTTGAAGCATCTTGAAACATCTCCAAAGGACTAAAGATTTCTGATAAGACTCTACTTGAAGCATGTGTCTTAAGTGCATTTTCACATATTCTGAAGATATGTCACACATTACAAACACACCGACAACGCATTACAGGTGGTTATGGTTACAGTTAACTCCATCCCTGCTTATAACTGTGATTACACAGCACTATAGGTGCATAAGAACGCATTACAAGTATGTTCATAATGCATTAGAGATAGATGCTTTAAGTAAAGTGTTATCGGAGTTCCCCTTTATATACACAATCATGGGTTCTGATGGTGCTTTAGAGTAGGCTGCATCGTATGCTAAGTCATTGCAGGCTCTCTTTTTTCACCTTTAAAAACTGCATTAGCATGCAATGATAATGTGACTTTCCAAACTTTATAAATAGGCCCACTTCGTGTTCACTGCAAAGGCCGTGACACAGCACAACCGTTAAACGTCAGCTGTTCAATTTTATTGCCATGTGGACATTGGAAAGACAATTTGCTGCCTACATCAGTTTTTCTAGAGAATGTCATTGCATCAGAAACTGGAACGTGACGCTGCCTCTTTAAAACCATGTCAGTGAAGGAAGTTTGTAATTACTCGGAATGAATTATTGATGATTTTTAAAATCAACTTTTCAGATACATTTAATAAAGTGCAACAGCTTACAGACACAACAGTGTTACTGAAACAGCTGAAATGACGTCAGTTTAAAAGAGCTGTGGGTTTTTTTTTCAGGGTATGGTGTAACTTTTTATTTTTTGTTATGAGCAGTACTTGTGGCACTAAATTGTATTTACAAATGATGTTATGGATGTTGGTTCATTGTCAGTTTGTTGACAGGTTCGTGTTACTTCACAGGATGAAGCTCACTGACTGACTTTAGCAAAACGTGTAAGTATCCAAAACTTTTGCACCACAGAGACAATAGAGTTGATTTTCTGCAAAAAGCTGCTAAAAATCTAAAAGCAAATAATGATAATTAGCAAAACAACCCTGTTGCCTTTTCATTAAGGGAAACCAGGATGATAGTAGCTTTTAGGTTAGCCAGTGAAAAATATGAAAATGTGGCACTCTATTCACACACACACACACACACACACACACACACACACACTTATAATGTGTTATAATGTGCCTATAGTGCTGTGTAATCATAGTTATAAGCAGGGTTGGGTTTACCATAACCATATGGTGTGTTATAATGTGCTACATATGTTAATAATGTGTTATAATGCATCATAAAGACAGGCTTCAGAGAAAGTGTTACCAAAAATAACATACAGTACTACAGTGGGACTTGACTTGATAAAGAATTTTGGGGGCTGATGCAGCGCCAGTGCCACGGGGGGGGCTCTGGGGGGCAATGCCTGTCCACATTTAATTTTGTGCCCCCAGAAAATCTCTAAAACTATATTATATCCGATAAATATCACATACAATAAGTGTGTGGTGATGAAAAATTAAAAGTATTTATTTCCAATCCAAACATAATCATTCTTTAAAAATTCATGTAATAAAATAATGCCCTGGCAGGCATCGGGTAGGCATACGTAATACCCCCGCTTTTTGAGTGCGCTTCCTGTCTTTTCTAACACGCTAAACTGCACTAGTATCCCCAGAGGACCGCTAGTGTTGGAATCAGCATTCACACTAATTACCAAGAAGTTGTTGTGGGGAGCTGTACATTGAGAGCAAAGGGGAAAAAAATGTGAATTATTATTTGTGCTTGCTGGTTTAAATTACTCCCAATAAGCCCTGTCTTTGGGATTTTGCCACAACATACTGCTTCAGTGCCCCCAATACCCCCCCACCTTGTTTCATTAGATTTACTTCCATTGTAATTATCATTTTTGAAATACAAAATACATTTAAAACAACTTGATTCTGGGATATAACTATAAGTGCAGCAGTTGTTTTTTTAAAAGCTCATTTCCATTACTTTTAGCACTCAGTCACACAGAGCAGCACACACACCCTATGTGATACTCGACAAGATCAAACCTGTGCGTCAGTTTTTCTGAGGCTGGTATTTTGATGTGGCTACTGGCTAAGCAATTTGCACTGAGATCACAAAGCTGTCGGCGTGTTGGCTCTGACGTCCTGTTGTTGGGACTGTTGAAACGTCCCCCTGATGCCGTTGAACAGGAAAATCCAGCCATGCTACACTAACAGATCAGTCCTACGGATGCTGCACTTGTTACTTGTCTGTGATAATGACAGGTAGAAATGCACCAGGGGAATGTTGGTAAATGACAGCGTTTCATGAGGGTGCGGAGCAAATGTCAGACTTAATCCCGTAAATGCTCCCGCCAATAGAAAAAAAGGTCAAGCCACAGGCCAAACTTCCTCTGGAGGTAAACGCTGGTCGAAAACAAATCAACTCGCATAAAGCTGAAGGAGCAAAAAGACTGAATTTTTGACATTTCCTGACAAAATGTCAGAAAATATACACGTCAGATCATATTTCAGAAGTTACTGCTTCCTGCTTTGTGTGTGTGTGTGTGTGTGGCACATTGTAACTTTAAATAACTGACGTTTTTTCAGAGAGTCAGACATCTTGTACCTCTTATTCACACAAGAAATGATATTTTTCCAACATTATATCCCTAGCAGCAACTTCTAAATCTCTGTAACTATAAATGTTGAGTACAAGATCTTCAGAAGGAAAATGAGTCGATACAGGTTTTACATTCCTCAGTCAGCTCGTATTTGGATGACTGAGATCATTAAATGAATGTTGAGTTAAGGCTAGAGGCTAAATTTTTTTTTAATTCATTTTTTAAAATCTGCCCATAGAAATCATTGTGATGGATGGTTTTGGCATCAAATTTTAAAAAATGCTGGAGTGAATAAGCAAAAAAGTACTAATGTGAATGAAAAAAAAAAAATCAAAACTTTCCTGTCAAACAACCTTTAGGGCCATTGGATTAATTATCTCTGAGTTTACACAAGTTGCATGTGAATCCAAATCCCTGTAACAAACTCTGACACTGACAGCTGTGAAACCAAAAAGACCCCCAAACTCAGCAGACTGTCAGTATCGTTGTTTATTACATTACTTTTTTGGTACAAAGTGTGTTTATTGAAGAAACAAAGTTGGCTGACAATGTATCACGCCTGCATGCTGTCCTCCTTGTGCTGGGGGAGAAACACGTCAGTCATTGTCTTTAAACATACACACCTCAGCCGTGCATGACAATGAAAGAAACGAATGAGAGAAAGTTGTGGAAATTCTTTTCTTATATTGAGTTATGTGATCTGATAACAATTAGGTTGTAAGCTTTTCCTGTTTGAATTCCAGGCTCGTCAGCGTGCCTGAAAAACCACCTTTTAAAAAACATTATTGCCATAAATACACCACTTCACTTGTCATAGCCAGAAACTTTAAAAACTGTTTAAATTGTCAGATTATCAAGTTTCTGATGGTTACTGAACGTCTCACGTGTGACGTCGGACACATCTATCACAATCTAAGCATAAATGTGACTTAAAGCTGTAGCTTTTCATCAAACTTACTTTATTTCTCATGTCTCCTTTAAAAACCTGCCAAAACAAATTCTTTGTTCCATCTACATTCTGTAAAAAAAAAAAATTCAAAATGAATGATTCAAATAGACCCCTCGCCTCTATAATTCATGAGTGCAGTGAACCCTGAGAGCTGCCTGGCAGGATGCCTTATGCAGCCTGAATACTGGCTGCAGGATTTCTCCTGCATGCATGTAGAGCCACCAAAATATTTTTTCTGTGTTCCTCAGAATTGAAGGCACCTAAAAATATGTTGCATATACTGATTCCTTTTTTTTTAAATTTTTGTAAATTAAAAAATCTGACAAATTTAATGTTCGATTTTTCATATTTCTTTCTTTTATTTTG
>JAQLOL010000019.1:12178068-12193743 GCA_029783665.1 Naso thynnoides
CTATATGTTAAGCTGTTTAATACTTCATGCTGCAGCAAGATCTTTTACTACTTATTCTCATAACAAAATAGTGACTAATAATTTGCCTCAGGTGCTCAGTTTTTCTGAAAGTATTCTGTCAGCCGAAAGTCACTCTTGTAAGCTCCGTAGGTGCTGGTTACACATCTGCTTACTTTGCATTTTCACAGCTGTTAATGGTGACAGTGTTACAACTGATTGATGTTTACATCACTTGACCACAATCTTCTGTCTTACAAATGTTTATTAAAATCTGGGTTCGAGTGTTCCGGTCCCCCCACCGTCAAAACATGCGTGTTAGGTCTATCTCCAGTCAGGACTCTTGACCAAGGCGCTGCGCTGTGGCTGCCCACTGCTCCTCAGGGACTAACTGCAGAGACCACATTTCACTGTACACTGTATATGTGACTAATAAAGTACCTTTACTTTTACCTGAGTAAGATGCTTATGACTGATTATGTAAAAAACACCAGAAGTTTATATAAAGTAGTTTAAGTAAAAGCCCTAAAACTGTAAAATGTCACTGTTGGTGAATAAAAGTTTTATACAGTAAGTAAGTAAGATATAAGTTATATCAATATATTTACATGTAAAGCTGTGTGATATGTTTTGTCTTCACTGGCAACAAATAAAATAAAATGAATTGAAATGAAAAAATTGTAGATTTTTATTTGCAATGATGATCTGTTCAAAAAGCATCAGTGCGTATAAACATGGTCCCAAACCGCACATACAATACAGATACAACATGACGTTCAAGTACCTCAAATTTTAAGTAGGCATCATTAAGTACAGTATTTAAAGGGATAGTTCACTCAAAAATGAAAATTCAGTCATTATCTAACCACCCCCCCATGCCGATGGAAGGTAAGGTAAAGTGTTTTAGTCTGCAAAACACGTCTGAAGTTTCACAGGAAAAATGCTGTGAAGGGAAAGTTTTTAAACTTGGTCACCATTTGCTTCAGTTGTGTGGGACATGACTGCGGTGCCTTTTCCCTGTCACCCTAAATTCCACCGGATGTGTGTGCGGTACGTCTCTGATTCGTTTCAATTCTAGTCAAGGTGTGTGTTTCCACTGCTGTGGCTGTGTCACACTTCTACTCTGTCACAGCTCCGGTGATGTGGAGTCCCCACAGCAAATACGCCAGGCTTCTGTTTTTGCCGGATGACGGAGCACAACGTAGCACTTCAGCACAGAGCAGATCGAGCGAGGCGGGACGTTAAACACAGAACATTAAAGCATCTAGTTAATTTCAGAATAAAACACTCTGTGTTGATGCCAGATCATATTTCACTTAGCTTGATAAATAAACCCTCATTATGTGCAGAGCCAGGCCTGAAGTCAACAGATCAGAGGTTTTCAGAGGCTGCAGTTGCACTTGATTCCGTAATACCGCAAAATCACAGAGCGAAGCACAGAGCAAACACAGCAAAGCCGTTCTGGAACGCACACACATCCAGCGGAATCCCGGAGTTAAACTGGCATGAGGGTGAGTGGATGATGTCTGAATTTTTATTTTGGGTGAACGATTCCTTTAAGTCAATCTCTTAGTGACATTTCATCGCTGGTTTTTAGGTTTTTAAAAGCGTGTCCCTGCTGTAACTTGCACTTTGTCTTTGCACATATCTGATGCAGTCCAATAGGTTTTTTTCGCTGATTTCACCGGGGTTAACCTGTTTAACTGACACCAGCCTTTTGTCCAATCGGATGACATGAATATTAACAGCTACCTTTATGTGCTTGACAAACAGCCATGTTTCATCTGGTTTATTTACCAACAGTATTTATTGTAGCTGTGTTCTTGTAGTTTAATTGTGATATGATGATTATGTTTCACCTGAGACTATCTAATCAAGCGAGCCATAGCTGTCAGGGGCTAATGTGCTGATACAGTAGTTAACTCATATGGAAATACTAGCAATTAGGGTTTTTTTTAACCTGTCGTAGACACCACGTACGTTTACTAGATTAATCACCATGCAGCTTAATGAGGCTCATTCTTTTCCTGATAATAGCTACTTAATTAGCAAATCTGACAGCTAATCTGTAATGTACTGTAACAAATGTGAGTCCAGTTTAAGTTTACTGATTAACTGTTTTTTTAATGGCCTATACTTTTGATCCAATTGTTGTTAATGGTAGCCTGTCTTTTTTTCTGATTTATAGTCACTTTTTCCATGTATTGTGCCACATCCAGTATTGTTTTCACAGTTTCACTATAACTTCCAGAAGCCAATATAACTTTTATCAAAGCCGTGTTGAACCAAAGCTTTTTCTTTTAAAAAATGTTTGAAGTGTTTTGTCTCCTTTCTTAGAACATCAGTGCTTCCTCTTTTAGTTGTTTTCACATTTTAACGGTTTCTATGGATAAAACAACAAGCTGTTTTTGAATTGGCTTGGTTTAATCTATACGTTAGTTTTTACAGGTCTTTGAAGCTACTACACAATCCTCAACATCTAGTTTAGCAAGAGATTATCGTTCTGTAACAATGAATGAGCTGCTGCAGGACAGAGCAGGTCTGACCTATGAAGGAGCGGGAGGTTTTGTTGTAACTTGTGTAAACACACCTGTCTGATCACGAACTCCATATGAGGCTTGAGTCAGATTAAGTGCATCCATGTGAATTTTATGATTTCTTTTTCATGTTTCATTGAAATATGCAAGTCCTGATCAAATCGACTGTCTCAGAACAAATACCAGATCACACAGTTATTTCCCAGAAAACAGTTCCAGACCTTGGTTAAGATTAAAATTGTGTTATAGTGTATAACTATTACACTTTTCTAGTTATAACACATACGGTTTTAATAGCTATTACCCTTCTTTTTTTTTTTTTAGATATTTTATTGGGCTTTTGTGCCTTTTATTGGACAGGACAGCTGAAGACTAGACAGGAAACAGGGGAGAGAGAGGGGGAATGACATGCAGTAAAGGGCCACAGGTGGAATCGAACCCGGGTCCGCTGCGGCGAGGACAAAGCCTCTGTATATGGGGCGCCTGCTCTACCGACTGCGCCAGCTATTACCCATTTAAAGCCACTTACAGGTCAACTAATTTTCTTGCACATAGGGCAGCCTAAAGAAACCTGGCACGGCCAAAGTAATTCTCAAGTGAGAATTAGTCTGTTACCTCTCGACTCACCGTTAATTTCCAAGAGGCAGTACCAATGGATGCAGTCAAAACTGCCTCTGGACGCAGTTGGATAGACAACCATACAACCAATCAGAGCTGTTTACCCTGCCTGTCCCCTTGCAGTCCAGGTGAGCCATGTCTGTTCTGAGTAGAATTTCAGGTGGGCCAAAACCCCTCGTTCTTGAAAACTATACAATTTTAAATAAAAGGAATATTCCAATAAGACAAATAGCCACCTTGGAGACCAAGCAAGTACTGTTTTGTTTGTGATTGCTACACGTAGGGAAGAATAGCAGCCTTTAGTACGAGTCTTTTTACCGATCTGTGCGGCGTCGACCTGAGACTCAACAGCCTTGATACAACACAACACAACATGTAAAGAAACACCAGACAAAAGCACAGAAACTGATGCAAATTGCTAATATCACAACACAGTATAACAACATCTATATAATTATTTATCAGGTTGTCTAAAATTCATGTTAACAGTCGCGCTACGCATGTGTCTGTAGGCTGTCAACGATTCATAACGACTGCTGCATACACAGACCAGAGCTGCAGTATTCGTCTCCTTTTATCATCGCATGAAGTTGCCCCTCATGAGATGAATGGTTGCAATTGGCCTGTCTGGTTTTTGGACGGATAGACACGACCGTGAATGGGAGGGTTCCCAGATCATTTTCAGGAAGCTAATCAATTCGTGAAGTGAATGGATCTGGTTTATCTTGCTATGCCTAGAAGGCTAGATAGCTGGAAGGGCACCTTAAGTCTTTTCACACCACCACGCTGTAACTACGCTGAAAACAGCCTCCCTGCTGGAAGATTCCCCCGGCAAGTCAGGTGTTTTTTATAAGCAGCTGCTGTCGCTGCAGTTCGAGGCGGCGGTGGCGAGGGGGAGGTGTTTCAGTGAACATCATAGCATTAGGACAGTACACACAAGGCACAAGTAACACTAGCTGCATACTGTAGCAAGAAAAAAAGACAAAAAACAATGATTTCTACATGTTTGTGTCATTTAACTGTCATCCATTTGTAAAAATATTGCCCCATGCCCAGATTTTATTTTGGTTCCTTGTACGATGGTAAGGCTGTGTTTTACACCTCGGACAACAACATTATTTTTGCTTTCACGTCTGCTGCTTCCACTTTGCCCGACCCCTTATCACGGAGTCAGACAATAAACCTTTTCTCCCTCAAGGGTTGTGTACTGGCACAAGCACAGGAGTCCAATTAAAAGACCTAATCGAGCTTTAACTGCAGCTCGACTTAACTGTGCATGTAACCGTACTGACTGAAATGACCGGAGGCGGTGAGCTGCTGCACAGCAGTGTGAAAAGGCGTGAGGTGTATTTTATCATGTGGTCTCAGCTTGAATTGAGGCCTCATGTTTTTTCCTCTGGAAGGGCACTATAATGTGTTGTCTGTGCTGAATCGGCACCGTAGAGGGTACAGTATCATTTCAAGTTTTCTTTACTGGAGGAGCACTCTAGCAAGACTTTTGTCCTGTTTATTTCCTCTAGGACAGCACACAGAGGCATTTTAACAGGTTTTCTCAACAAGACGGGCACCTCTGTATTATGTTGCCTACACTAAGGGAACAATATAGAGCACTTCTTGATCAATAGGTGGCTGTTAGGGCCCTTGATGATTCGTGAATGATATGTGCATCAAGAAAAGCCATTAACAATCACTTTTTTAGCCAATAACTGATGAATTCTCAATACCCAAAGTAAAGAATCACTTCAGGACAATTTAGTCATTAGTATGTATTAAATCAGAATCAGCTCTGATGAAGTGAAACTGCAACAACAGTAGCAGATGAAGGGCTTAAAACTATTTTTTGGGGATCAAAACTTTTTTTTTAATAGAATGCATGACAAAACTTCTTGTTATGCTTTAACATAAAGGAGAAAATATTTGTGTAATTTACTGTCTGCAGTAATATGTTGATCTAATCTATGCCCCCATTGTTCTATGTATGCAGAGAAATATGTAGTGTGCAAGCAACACCTGTCAAGGTGTGTTTGTGCTACAGATTACCTGCTTTTGTCACGGTTCTCCATTTTTTAAATATGTGTGCAGCAAAGTCACAAGATGAATCTCTTCACATTTATCCATCTGATAGACAAGACCTTTGGTTCTTACCTGCCTGGCCTCCTGTATCTGTTTGCGGACCACTTCTTTGATGCTGGGTGTATTTTGTCTGGGTGGGTGGAACAGCAGGCTGATGCTCGTGTCCACACCCTCAAGCGAGACGTCAGGCCAGCCTAGCTCCAGGTCAGGCACCTCCTCGTCCGACTCGATTGGGAAGTATGTGGAGGGACTGCCCGTGTCTGTTACCCGTTTGCTCTCCGAGTCATCCTCTGCAACAGGTAGCTCTGCATTTTCCAAAATGAACCGGATCTCCTCATCTGACAGAAAGTGGCTGATCTGTTCGGCATGGAGAAACTCCTCGTAGGCCTCTCGGCCTCCACAGAGCAGTGCATAAATGGCCAGACGGTAGGACTCTTTGTAATGTGGCTGGATGTAAAGCGGGTTGTCGTCTTCTTGCAGTGAAGACAGGAAGGACAGATCAGACTCCATGGATGCCAGATCCCTTCCTAGTCTCTAAGCTCAACAGGGTCTCGTTTACCTTCAGTGTGACAAGTTGTGTGACTGTTAACCTTTCTGTTCTGCATAGACACTCATCTTTGACCAAGCAACTGATACTGAAAAGCTCATTGAGAAAAACAGAAATTCAAAAAATGAAGTGACAGTCTGCCAGTTGAGTGTAACTCACCACAGGATAAATACAAGATGAGTAGTGACTTCTTGACAAGGACGGTCATCTACTAAACTAGAAACATCTGAAAAAGTTATTAAACAAACTTACTTCATGACTGGTTTGAGGAATTCTGGTTTCCTGAGTCCTGAATCTTCAAGAAAGCAGCTTAAAAGGAACAAGTTAAACCCTGCAGTCAGCTTTGGTGTTTGTTCTCTGCTGCATGAACCAGCAGCACTAAGGTGTGGATTTGAACTGTCTGTGCAAACAAATAGCTTGTTGTACCTGCCCTGTTGCTCACATACTGTAAGTAGCCCCACCCCCAGCTAAGCTCACCTGGGTTGCTGGATCAGGAGCAGGTTTTTTTTTTCCCTTCCCGCTGTCATGTAATCCATTTGTGCCTTCATACAAAACAATATGCTCACATTCTTATCCTTAACTAATTCAGAGTCATGTGACCCCCTGACAAGATGCTCAAGAAGACAAGAGAAGTGGGGTGATAAGTCAAGTTTATTACCATTGCAAAGCATCTGGGGACAGACAGACGGACCTTTGGCATACAGACAAGGACAGGAAGTGAATATTTCCTTATTCACAGGAACTGGCCTTATTAGGACCACATGATGGCAGTTACCTGGGACAAAAGTAGCTGTTGATACAAGAAAACTTAATCACCTCAGAGCAAAAACAAATACATAATTTGGTACATTGTGTTTTTGCACTGAAAACAGGACCACAGCTACCTGCGGACTCCCAGGTCCTCCAGCTTCAAGGATTATTCTGGTTTATAACAACTTTTGTCTTATTTCCACAGTTTTGGTCACAGTTTCAGGGGTCGTTTATGACATACCTTTATACACTCTTAATTAATAAAACTTGGGACCACACTGCTCATACTGTGGAAGAAACAGAATCAGAACGGTTGGAAAACAAATCTGGTCTAAAGCACTTTATTTGGAAAGTAGAACTCAAGGTGAGCACCCTGAAATGCTGCAAATAACCCTGACTGCAAATAAAGGGTTGGTCAGAATCAAACCAAAAAGTCAGTTTGTGCTGTGATGATTGTTTGCAATGGATAGTTTGAACAACAATTTCACCACCAGCGTTTGTTTTTTCTTCCCAATAAGTTCTCTAAACGTCTGAGTGCTCGTGTTTCCTCACCCGTATGCCCTCTTGTCAGTGATGCCACTGATAAGAATTAAACCATGTAAATATGAACTAAGTTGCAATAAACAAGAATTACTATCTTTTAACACCCAATAATTATATGGACTTTCCACTAACACAGCATGGTGGAAGGTGCAGCTTTTAAACATAGAACAAATATCTACTCTCTCCTTTTTTTTTTTTAAACTTTTTATAAGGTTGTCCCTTTTATACCTGTGTCAAAAACACAGTGAGCAGCTTAATGACATGAAATAACTGAAAAGGACTTCTACTGTGTGTCAGCAGCCACTTCAAAAGTCCCTCTTGTAGGTTTATTTCTGGATATCACCCCGCAGCTTGCTCCCAGAAACATTGAGAGAATTACAGAGAACGCTCTACCACAAAGACGCTTGTTCTTTGAGAGGGACTTTCAACAGTGACTACATCAACATTAACTATGAAGTAACAGCTTTTGGTTTCACACTCATGCTTAAACCAGTTTTGCTAACAGCACACGTTTCCCCCTCAGACGTTTACTTCCTCGGTGGGGTCGGAGACTTCATGAATCTGGGTGGGGTGGGCGACTTCACGCCGCGAGTTGGGGTTGGAGATTTTGGGGTCGGGGTTGGAGATTTTGGGGTCGGGGTTGGAGATTTTTGGGTCGGGGTTGGAGATTTGGGGATCGGGGTGGAGGCGGGAGTTGGGCTCTTCACAGACGGCGCTGGGGTCTGGGCCTTAGGAGTTGGGGTTGGGGTCTTGGAAGGCAGGGCTGGGGACTTTGGTGGCACAGGTGTAGCAGCCGGAGTGGCAGCAGGCGTTTTGGGTTGTCCCAGTTTGGCCTCGGGGATCTGCTCGCCGTGCTTGTAGACGCTGACGGTGATCTCGACGAACTCGCCGCCGTACTTGTTTCGTACGTTGATGCTGTACTTGCCAGAGTCTTCGGGAGTGACTTTGTTGATGACAAGGCTGGCGAACTTCCCGCCGTCGAACGTGATCTTTGTGTGCTCCGTGGAGGCCACTTCCTGCTCATTCTTGAACCAGGTGACTTCAGGGGTCGGCTCGCCCCACACGGTGCAGGTCAGGCTCAGAGACTGCAGGGGTGCAGAGTCAGCTCAAGTCAGAATGTGTTCAAAATATTGATTTTCTGAAGTACTGCTCACAAACAATTCAAGTACGAGTTAAACAAAATAACAAACAGAGCGCTGCCTCCCAACCTTGAGACTGACACCTCTTCCGTCAGCCGTATGATAAATTGAGGGGAAACTCACGACGGCCATATGAAAACACTGAACACTATCATAAGGAATGTGAAAACACTAACATAGAAACAGAAATACAACAACCATGGCATCACCCCCAACTCCCTCAGCCATCACTGAAAAACTATAGAGCAACTAAGTCACGCCCCTCCCAGTCCAAGTCAAGAAAGTTGCAGTTTATCACATAACTGCTGATGTACAAGACTCTGAAAATACATATTCAGAAAGACGACAAGCTGTAACTGTAGTTCGACTTGACTGCGCATGTAAACGTACTGAGTGAAATGCTTTGGGTGCGGGCTAGCGCACACTAAGGGTAAAGTATGCGCTGGGAATGAATGAGACATTTGACTGGTTCTTTCCATCTAGACCTAACAGCTGTGATTGGTCAGAGTTTTTACAGATGTCGCGTCTTTTTCGGTCTTTTTTCAGAGCACGATTCATCGATTGCTGTCGGCTGTAAAGACCGTTTTAATCACTGGATAAAATCACCAACCCTGTCTTTAATGTCCCACAATATCATCTTGCATATTTTATTGACATGATGTTGATTAATGTAACTAAATTTCATTTGAAATCCTCACCTTCTCTTCCATAATAGTGACGACGTCAGGCAGACCGCCGACCACTCTGCCACGGTCTGAGGAGAGACAACATGAATGAGTAACACTCTGTAATTCTACTTCAGTGAGGAAAATCAGCCTGTTTGCATTGCGAAGTCATGTGCGACTCTGTCTGTCACAGCGTAAACAAGAGATATTCAGGAGGAAGAAAGAAGTGGAATGTGACGTTCAACTCTGTGATCTTTCAGACGCAACAATCAGTCACACTTTGCCTGAAAGCAAATAACTCGCCTTCCAGACTTCTCAGAAAATGTTCAGAATGCTTAAAGAGCCGATGAGCTCTCACTAAGTGTCAGTACGATAACTAATAATATACTCACTCTTCTCAGCAAATGCGGCTGCCCTGAAAGACAAAAGAATGTCAGTGTGATTATCAGGAATCAGAGACAATTTAAAGATACATGTTCACAAACTACTGTACTGTCAAATAACTTACTTAAGTCTTAGGTACTCCTCATAGGCATCGGTGTACGCTGCAAAAAGTGAAACACTCTCATGTCAACTGACTTTCCTTTTCAAATTTAACCAAAAGTATTATTGTCACTTAATGAAAATACAAACATGAAATACAAGAAAACAATCAATAAATGTGAACTCTTGGCTACAAAGTACCGGAAATGAAAATACCGATCAATAAAATGTGTCGATTCCAGGTTACAGAAGTTTAACCGAGAGGTGCCCACCTTGTCCGGAGAGGTCGAAGGTTCTGATGTGAGTCTGCACACCGTCTGAGATCTCGATGGAGTAGTGACCCTTCTCCTTGTCAGACGGATCACAGATCTGCATCCAGGCCATCTCCGCTGTGCCGCCGATCCTCATCTTCTCAGAGGAGGCGATCTTACTCTCCCTGCCAGGTTTACATGTAAGAGTCATTCCTCAGTTCTCATAATGTCAGATCAAAGGCCAACGTTTTACCGTGCAACGGCTGAAATGAGCACAGTAACTACAAACTGATAAACTATAGTAACAATATGTAACAAACAATATGTAAGTTGACCGCGGCCCATGGCTATGACAACGAAACTTAACGTAAAAACGTTAACAGTGTTGGAGGGAACATGTTAAAGTAATTTATTACTTTTAGGCAGTAACGGAATAATATAACACGTTTCTAATAAATGTTTGTAATATTATTACAGTTACTGTGTCCAGTAATGTGTTACTACCCTGAAATTAAGTGTTCATTAATGTGTTTGCTGAACGTTTATCCACCAAAAACTTTGCCGCGACATTTTCTTATTTGTACAGATTGGCTCTGATATTATTCACCCTACACCCGTCATAATTAATTATCTTCTGCAATATAAAGACGTGCACCCGTGTGGACCCGCGTTTCCTTTACTGTGCGTTGCATTGATGTATGAGTATTTTCTAACAATTTACTTTGTAGATTAAAGAGTCTGCTTTCAGTAACATTCATGGCCACAGTTATATCGCAGCAAGCCGCACAGCTGGAATTAGCGACGTCGCTTTTTGATTCTGTCAGTCCTGACTCATCATGTCAGCAGGGCTCCAGACAAACTTTTGTTTACTGGGACCACTGTAACGCCTTACTGAAAATTTTCTGGGGCTCAAGCAGAAAATTTGAATCAACCTGCATCACAAATTTCAACTCTTTGCATTCATTAGAATTTTTTTTTTTTTTCATGTGTTGTAACTCCCCACATTAACTGTCATGGATTTAAATTATTTTTATGGATGAAAGTCTGAGAGAGGAGGTGAGTCTGTTTGCTAGTTTAAAAAAAAAGTCACTTGTCAGGCTGACCACTGAGCGTTGATAAAAGTGACCAAATCTAAATTTTCCTTAAATTTTTAGAAAATCCCGGTGTTCAAATGACACCTCAATTATATTCCGGGTTATTTAATGATGACTTCAAAACCAGGACATCAATTAAAACAGACAATACTAATAATACAAAAACATAAAGCTTTGTTTTTTCTCCATAAAATATGAGCCAATTTTGCTAAAACTGCTGCTTTGTGCGACATATTAACGTGCATCGTTAAGTTGTGTTTTTCAAAGCCACGGGTGGCGCTCAGAGTAAAATAGTGTTGCTTCAAGGGATTTATGCACTATTAAGAAAAATGCACAAATAGACAGAGCAGAGGAAAGTCAGTATCCATTCTTCTCTTTTTAAAGCAGGCAAAGGATTCTGATTTTTTTTTTTCTTTAGTGCGCAGCTTCTTCAGGTTGGCAGGGTTACTTATTTGCTAACAAAAACAATTACTTACCTGTTACAAAATGCAGTCAGTGACTTGGTCTTAATCTCACAATAAAGTACAAACTTGATTACTTTCCATAAGTTTTAAATAACCTTAATAGCAAATATGCAAATAAAGACAAGGGAGAAGAAATAGCTCACAAATTTGTGTGATGTTGTTGCTCACATATCAGTATCTGGATGCAAATATCACTGAACTATGATCTGAATATTGATTATTGATAATCCTATCGTAACTACCTGTAACATAAAAGCTCATCTGCTGGTTAAATCTTACATTTCAGCTGTCAGAGTCACTTGTAATGTGCTAAGTGGATCAGACGAAGCAAGTTCTTAAACTGTACTTGTGTTTCCAGACAGTCTTCATCTCTTCTGTGTAGTAGTTCATGTAGCACTGAATTCTGATGCCCTCCGGAGTGCACTGCAGCACCAGATCCGAGGCGGACGCACCTGACAGCAAAAACACACATAAACTCAGGCAGAGAAATGTAAAAAATAAAGATTCTGTGCGTTTAAAGTGGCTACGAGGAACTTTCAGTTTTTTGTTGATTCTAGCGCCCCCTTTGGACAAACAGGGTAGTGACACAAGCGGCTACTGTCCTAAAGATCTTTGCCAGGCAGGCAGAACTCGGCATAACACCGGTAACGCGCGCATTTGTTTTGGAAGGGAGTGAAAGAGAGACGGCAGGATGGATCATGATGAGGTAATGTGTTTATATGTGACTGAGCCATAAGTAATAAGCCAGCCATTTACATTAACGTCACATGCTACAGCCATAAGCAGAGAATATAAATACATTATTGTCATTGCACAAAACAATTTTTTTTTTTAAAGTTTCGTCTGAGTTTTTTCGGGGATTTGGACCCGATCACAGGCATTCATAGTAACTACATAAAAATAGCATTCTCAGGAATCATGAGATTGTTTCATAAATACTTAAAAGTTCCTCACTGTCCCGTCAAAGTGCCTCCATGTGTCTCCCAGTTATGTTCTATTACAGTTTCTTTAAAGTATATATTCTTTAGGCATCACCTCCACCCAAGTAGTCAAATGAATTTAGCTTGAAGTATTTTTGTACACAGGTTTTCCTTTTATTTTTGCCAAACACATCTACACTGCACACGTCATGACTGCCTTTTCAAATATTTATCTAAAGAGATCCTTACGCCACCTTTTTCTGCGGATGATTTTTAATTTAAAGCGATAGCTCACTGCAAAACTATGTTTTGCATATTGATGACTCAACTTAAGATGTCTTTAACTGATGAATATTTTTTTCTGCCAGTCCTCCTCCATGATAAACAGGTGGTTTTATAAATGTGAGACACTCGCTTTTGTTGGCAGCCTCGAGAGGAAAAAATTAAAATATTTTGAAAGTCCTAAACTTCTGACACAATGAAGGAGACCTCTGGAGGCTGCCAGCAAAAGAGTGGCTAGCATTTATGAAATCAGTCGTTTACCATGAAGGAATGCTGAAAAGACAAAAAAAATAAAAATAAAAATCTTCAAAACAAGACATCTAAGGATGAACCGTTGATATACATATCATAAATTTGAGGTGAACTGTTGCTTCACAGCTGAAATCACTTTTTTGGTAGAGGAGACAGTCAGACCTGTATTCTAATCAAAGTTACAGCTGCATGCAGCTGAAAGGCAGCATCAGTGTAAATCCTGAGGACAAACTTTCCATTAAATATTATCTGGAATCTTGACTTCATCACGTCCCATCATTTGCAATGAACAAGATTATAAGATTTCAATTTTTATTAATTTATTTATTTATCTTTAGATTTAGAATTCATATTAGTTTAGTTTTACTTTTATTTTGTGTGGCTGTTTGCTAGTTTTAGTTTAGTTTATGTTTTGTTTGGCTTAGTTTTAGTTTCATATTCAGCTTATTTTTGGTGTGTTGAGGGGCCAGGAGAACCAGGCTACGTTTTATTTTAGTCAGTTTTTAACAGGTATTATCTTAATGGGTATCATTTTTATGTAGCTGCACTTTGTGGCAATGTTTTCCACTGTTTATATTCATTTGTTGTTCAGTTTTCATTTACAATAATAAACCTGGCACTGAAAAACACAAGAAAACAAAGGCAGAGATGATGTGTAAGTCAGCCGATCAAACCCACCAGCAATCTTGGCGATGGCGTTGATGATGTTGTCAAATACTGCAAATAGAAGAAAGAAATAAGAAAGGCAGAAAACACTTCTCAACATGTTTATCACAAGAACGAAGTGTTTTGTGGATTCTGAACAAAGAGAAAGTACCTTGTCCTGAAATGTCAAACACTGACGTGTCCTTTCCTCTGTCGTCACTGAGCACGGCCTTGTAAATGCCTTGATCTTTTCTTGAGAACTGGAACAACAATAAAAATTGTGTAAACCCACAAAATTATACAACATTTTTATACAAAAAAATTCTCAAGTCCATGCTGTCCAGTGACACAAGCGCCTACTGTCGTAAAGATCTTTGCTGGTGCGTGCTGGGCGGGCAGAACTCTGTGTGAACTCAATTTGGTTTGGAAGTGAGTGAAAGAGAGACGGCAGGATGGATGGTGATGAGGTCATGTGTTTATGTGTGACTGAGAAATAAGTTATCAGCCTGTTGTGTGGCAGTTATGTCCCCTGACATGTTACTTCTATTTTCTGTAGGCTCATGTTACACAGCTATTTGCATTAACGTTACATGCTGAGGTGCAAACTAACAGCTGCAGGCAGAGAATATAATTACATGATTGAACAGAATTTTGAAAAAATCATTTCATCTGAGTTTGTGGGGATTCCAGGTTATTACAGGAAATTTATAATCATCAGAAAAAACATTAGATTGTTTCAGAAATACTTAAAAGTTCCTCGTAGTCGCTTCAAGTTTTTTTTTTTTTTTAAAGTTTTGTTTAAATACAAATCCACCGTAAACATCTATATTGTGTTACATGTTCAGTCTTGTGTAATTGTTCACTGTTACGTCGCTAATTTGGCGCTTTATTATGAGCGTGTTGTAAAGAAAATCGTGTGCGTGTGTGTGTGTGTGTGTGTGTGTGTGCGCGCCGTCAGCAGCACATGGATGCTGCGGCAGGTACCAGAGGGATGGGAAGAGCGCAGGCTCCAGACAGAACGTTGGGAGGAGTTTCTGGAACGATCTCTTCGTCCTCTTTGTACCAGTGGAAAGTTGTTTCCTTCTTCACATTGGCCATCTGACGTACAAGCAGAGGGATCAGTTTTACTGGCAGGAAGGAGGCCGAGCCATAAGAAAGGAGAATAAAGTGAATAACTCACCTTGCAGGCCAGCATAACAACGCAGTCCTCAGTGACAGTGAAATACAGATACTCGGAGAAATGTGGACCTGAAATCACAAAGCGGAATCATGGAAAACAGGATATTAGAAGTCCAATGAACATTCAATGATATGAAAACTTAAAGGCTCTAAAAATCCTCCTACTTAAGCTCTTTTAAATCATATTAATATTTACACGTGCATTTGGAGAAAATTACTCTCTTAAAAACACCATGAACTCTGATTAACCGTGCGTGCGACACACGGCACTTTTGTTTGTGACTATTGCCAGATAAACACATTTGAGCTGCTCAGTGTTTAAAGGTCATTGTGTGTGTTGGTACCTTGCTTTCTGATGTGCTCTTTCCTCTGAAACTCGGCCTCCTTCAGAGCAGCTTTGAACACTGAAACAGAAACACCACCAATAATAATTAAGCAAATTACACGAGAGCGCAAGTTTTTGTACTGAATATTTGGGCAACTGTTATTCTCTCATAGAAATAAGGTGGCAGGTCAGCTGAAGCTTATTGATGTAACAGTTTAAACCAGGTACAAGTCCAGGGTAGATGCTGATTAAGTTTAGTTTTCAGGGTAGCTCACCTAAAAAGACAATATAGATAATAATAAAGCAGACTAACAATGAATTTTGAAATAAGACAAAACATGAAAACTTGAAAAAGTAGAAAAGCGTCAAAAAAATGCCAAAGCTGTAGATTTCCTCTTAGTTAAACCAGCGTTCAGACTGTATCAGCTCAGTCTTGTTAAACGATGCATGTTTACATTTTTAAGACTTGACAGAGTTTGAAAGCAGATCAAAGACTTTGCCGCTTGCTTCACATTGTTGGCCTCATTTTTTGCTTCACTTAAATTTGTTTAGATCGGCTGATATGAGCTCAGCAGGAGCTTTGATCTGAAGTATTCACGTTTCTTTCCTTCCCTTTGTCAACTTTTGATGACTATTCACAATTTAACCCAAGTGTGGTTTCAAGAAATATGTTCATCTTTGCAGGGCAAATTCTGTCATAGCCTCAGATTGCTAACAATCATAATGTAACATTAAAAGAATACACCATTAAAAAAATAAAAATAAAAAAAAACTTTTTTTTTTCTTCCTCCCAACTTCCAGACAAGAAGATAGATCCCATTCTCTGGACTGTGCGTGCAGTAACAAGGAAGAGATGGACAGAGCTCGCCCACTGCTAATTAGCTTAGCTCAAACACTGGTAGTCAATGGGA
>JAQLOL010000019.1:12260733-12273740 GCA_029783665.1 Naso thynnoides
TCGATGCATGTTAGCCGTTTTTGGGCTGTAACTTTGCTCCGGTCAAACCCGATACAGGTCGATGAGCGAAAAAAACTATCTGGAGGTCTTCTTTGATGAGTGTCCGTTCAGAAAAAGACCCTGGGATCATTTTACGCCGGATTACCCTTTAAAGGAATAATTTCACCCAAAAATGAAAACTTAGTCACGATCTAGTCCCCCTCATGCTGACTGAAAAGCAGGTGAAGTCTTTTAGTCCACAAAACACTGCTGGAGTTTCTCTGGAAAAAGGCGTCGCAGTCTCCCAAACAATCGAAAGAAATGGCAACCAAGCTTCAAACATTAAAAAAAATTTAAAAAACCACCATTAATAAACATTTCTATGGGTACAGGCGTAGCCCTCTAAGAGCCGTCGCCATTGGATTTAACATCAGTTCATCCACAATTGAGTTAAAAAAATTTGTTTCGCACCCCCAGCTTCTTGTCTTATTTCATGAAATTCTGTCAAAATACGAATGAGTGAATAATTTATTTCGGTTACGTACATCTTACAAAATAAAGATCATTTCACATACTACTTGTGCAGTAAAAAATCTATCACGTGACGAACAGACGTACTGGACTTTTCTGGAAGGTCACAGGGTCAAATTTCTAATAAGTCACTGGTATCTGATCAGCAGTGTCGGGGATGATTACAAAGGAGTTACATTTGAATATCTTCCGTAAAAAGCTTGTAATCGTTTTGTTGCTTTGCATGTTTTTGATGTGCACAGTGTCTTTTGTCACTTCCAGTCAAGGCCGTTCACTAAAGTTCGATGCTGTTCTGTGATGCTTCTGATTGGTTCTCTGGTCGAGTTTGCGTCTGCCAGTTAAAATTAACCCACAAAGCCACTCAAAGCTGAACAATCTGTCTGAGAGTTGCCACCATGTCTGAATAAAAACTGACCGAGATAAATATGTGTTCAGAACAGTGCGATGCAAAACATGTCTACCAGCTTTAAAATGCTACCATGGTTGAAAGTTTCCATGTGAAACCTGAGGAAACATCTGCAGCTATGAAGCCAAAACAGTGTCGAGTGCTGCTGTGAGGTGAACACCGCCTGGTTTAAACGTTTGAAAATGGCGAGGAGTTGAAAATATTTTTAAGAAATTTAGGAAAGTAATCAAAAAATAATAAGTTTAGATCAAATGTGGTAAGTTATATTACTTTGATACGGCAATTAAAATACTTACATTACTCGTTACATTTTAAACAAGGCCACTAGTAAGATGTAACCTATTACATTTCCAAAGTAACCTTCCCCACCCTGCTGGTCAGCGCACGGATTCGTATATTCACTAACACCCATTTTGTTCCAACATTTTGGGCAGCAAGGAAGCTTTTCCGGTATCAGAGAGCTCCTGCTGTCAGGTGAGGAAGGATGATTTCCCTGATGTTTTTTTTTTCTTTTTAAGAAAAATGAACGGTCACTTGTTTTGTGTCTTTTCTGCAGTGTTTTGATGCTCAAAAGCTGCAAACTTCTTGAAATAATTTTTTTTTTAAAGTGTTTTTTTCACTCAGATTTAGTAAAAAGCTTTTTGTGTGTCTGCAGAACAGACTGTAATTTCCCCCAAATGTCCTCTTAGATGTTCCCTTATCTCAAAGCCTTTTCTCTGTGTCCCAACACATTTATCAGGAGGACAAAGTAAAATCTGTCTTTTTCTTGAAGGCCCATAGATATTCTTTTTTATTCTGCAGCTCCTTTGAAGGTCTGGCTGGTCCTCTGGCCAGAAGGCATCTGTTACTCAACAACATCTGTTCCTGTTACTCTCTTTCTCCCAGCATGCCGAGGGACACGCAGGCTCTCCCAAGGGTGGCCTTTTGTGTGCCCCATTGTCAATTCCATCATTGTCTGCTGAAGTCTGTTCCCATAATAGCGCGGGTTATAAACCCCTCCAAAGACCAACTCTGCCGGACTGATGATTTACAGTAATTTGTGTCTAAATACAATCGACCTCTTTGTGGGGCAATTCGTGAAAGAGAACTGAGGGGAAATTAAAGAGGTAACTGTTTAAAAAAAAAAAGCAGTGAAGCAGTAAAATCTAAATGTAGACCGGCGAATTTAAAGTTCTTGTACTTCGTAAAAGCTGAAGACGGGACGAACCTTTGCTGCAGTAAAAAGGAAAAAAGCTTCAGATTCAAGTGAGCAAAACCCATTGAAGTTATTTTCAGTGAAAACAGAAAGAACGGAAAGCCAAAACTGAAAGAGCTGGATGTCCAGAAGGCGTATTTCTACATGGATCTGACTTTTAGAGCCATGAATTACCTGACTCGTTCTTTAGGGGGAGGAATAGAAGTGGTAAATCTAGCGTAGGGACATTGTTTTTTGTGAATAGGACCCCTCTCCCGTCTCCAGGGAGACACTTTCAACTTCTGGCAGTAGCCAACAGTGTCAGCATAGAAAAGCTCACTATGGGGTCGCCAGGGGAAGACAACAGATGTTACTGATTAACTTTGCTCACAGACCCCTAAAGAAGTGTTTTTCAGAGTGCGTGCAGATGGACAAACAAAAGTTGGACGCTATTAAAGTTTCACGTTTAGCAATATTTATTTGGAAAAATAGTCTTGGCTAATTCCTTCATTCACAGACAGTAAAGGAGACAGTAACATAACAATTTGAACAGTACAATCCCTCTTAAATAACATTTTCTTTAAAAAAAAAAAGAGAAAAAAAGTCCCATTGACCTGAAGTGCCTTTGCAAATATCATTTAAAAAGCCAACTTAAATAATCATAAACATCACAAATATACAACACAAAATAAAAATAACACAAAATCATTAAATTAACTTAAATTAAATCATAGCTTTAAATCATAACTTTTTTCTTGATTTTTTTTTCTTTATTTTACAACAGGACAATCTGTATCAAAAAGCAACATTTTTTTAAAAAATCAAGACAAGGATTTTACGCCCCAAAATGAAAAGAAAAATGAACAATACTATGTCATAAATGGTTTGGAGGGCTCAGGGAAGAAAACGCACTTCAGTTAACACAGTGATCACGCATACATACATTCTTCACAGGTGTGGTGACGGGTGCACAGCCCATGTGAACAGCCTAATGAAGAACAGGCCAGTATGGCCAAACATCCACCGTTTGATGCAGTTCCTGCGCTCAGCAACGGCGTGTGGGTTAGAGAAAAGGCCCGGGTGCAAATGTTGCAAAAATAAAATTCGTAGCATCGCACGTTATCACCACCAGACAGTGTCGGTTTATATTTTATTTTTCACCCCCGCTCCCTGATAAAAGGCAGAGCAGAGAAAGCTATGTGGCAGTTTACTTTCAACCGTAAACTTTATTTTTCTTTATTTTTTTTTAATTTTTTTACCCTGCCAGTTCTTATCCCACAGGCCGCCGCTGCCTGCGCTTAGTTTCCAGTAGAGAACCAGCTCACTCTGAATATCAGTTAAACGTCTCAGTATCAGCAGCAGTCTCAAGGAGGGACACCTCCCCCTAGGGTTAGAGCAGCATCTGAAGGAGTATAAAAACTCTCCCATAGAGCAAATGAGCAACTGGCAGCCCGTTAACGGCTCGTTACACCTGCAGAGACACGGAGAGACAAAAAAAAAACATCAGTATTTGTCCCCGAAATGACTACAGGCAGACGTCTTGTTACGCTGAAACAAACAAAACTCACCTCAGTTGCAATTATACATTCGTCTTTTTCCTCTGACATCACAAACACAGATTTGTACTTGGTGTCCGCACATGCAGACGGTTCTGGGGCTTTCTTTTCTGTTGCATCACTGTAGAAATGAAAGAAAAATAGTCGTCAGCTTCGTCACTCTGACAGCATTCATGTTACTTTGTTATTGATGGACTGTCAGCTTCCCGGTCACAAGTATTTACCTTTTTAAACGTTTGCTGCGTTTCTCCTCAAACTCAAACGAGTCAAGGGATTGGCACTTGTCGTCGCAGGCCGCCTCCAGCATGGCCTCTTTAGCTGCCTGCTCGTAGTTGACCTCGTGCACAAGGTTGTAGTCTGCAGAAGAATTGCGGCCCTTGTAGCTGCTCCTCCCGGGCGAAGATCCTTCATCGGGGTCACCGCTGCACAAGTCCATCTTCTTATTGATATTTTTGACACCTGGCGTTGGCATCACACAAACCGCAAGGTCCCTGTCACTCCGGTGACAGTTGTTAGTCAGGTTATTTATCGTCTCTCTCTCACCAACAGTTTCTATCTGACCGCCGCATTGGGCTTTCGATCCAACTAGCACAGCGCATCCTGCCAGCAGCAGCAGCACCAGAGCCACGCCGGACCACACGGCTATCCAGGGCACCTCTGACCCTCGAATGGCAGCGTGCTCGGGAAGCAAGAACTGACAGTTTCTGCCACCGTAACCGGGAACACATGCGCAGACATACCGGTTGTTTCTCTCATGGCAGGTGGCGCCGTTGTGGCAGGGGTTGTGTTCACAGCGGCTGATGGGTGAGCTGCAGTTGCGGCCAGTGTATCCCGGTGGGCAGGTGCAGGTATAGCCGTTGGGACCTTCCTGACACGTCCCGCCGTTTTGGCAAGGGTATGTAGAGCACTCGTCCCCTGTGTGGTCACAGTTCATTCCAGTGAATCCGTCTGGACACTGACACAGGTACGAGTTGACAAGATCCACACAACGTGCGCCTGAGAACAGAAAAGAGGAGTGGCACAAATGTTTGGTCGGGATGTTGGAGAAATATACTCTGTAATGTTTGGTATTCAAGGCACACTCACAGCAGTCTACAAGTCTCGGAGAGCAAAGACAAACACCTCCGGATTACTCTTACCGTTGGAGCAGGGGCTGGACGTGCAATGGTCAATCTTCTTCTCGCAGTTGAACCCTGCGTATCCTGTGGGGCACTGGCAAAAGTATCCTCCGTCTGGGTTGTCAGCACAGCGACCGCCGTTGGAGCAAGGCCCATCAGCACACGTCATAGCACTCAGCTCACAGTTGTTGCCATAGAAACCGTGGGGGCAAGTGCAGGTATATGTGTTCTCCAAATCCTGCGGGTAAAAAATAGAACAGGCTTGACATCAAGATCTGTCTTGCAACTGCAGCTGCTACAAACTGCAGCCTTTTGAATCTCAGAGTGCTGCATGCCGTGTCTGTGTGACTGTTTCATTGGTTTCAGGTCTTTCTGGCCTAAAGTGAAGTCAAGAGTCAATAAAAAGAGACCAGATAAGACGAGGGATGACTTGGAATGAGCCGGAGCTCGCAGAATGATGCTATTTTCATTCTAAGATTACTTGAGAAGACCAAACACTCACTGTGCAGCTTCCCCCGTTGCGGCAGGGATTTCCAGCGCATTCGTTGACCTGGATCTCACAGCTGGCCCCAGTGAAGCCGGGCTTACAGGAACAGGTGTAGCTGCCCTGACCAGTGTTGCTACAAGTGGCTCCATTCATGCAGGGCTTGTGGTGAGTGCAGTAGTTGAGATCTGGACAGACAGAGCAGCACATGTGGATTAGCCATCGCACAACACATGGCAGGAGAACAGCAGTGGGGACAGAATGCGTTTTTGTCCTCTGACACACTTGATTCTTTCTCTTCTTGCAGTGGTGTTTTTGTTTCCTGCTCCTGGCCTCCTGTCGTCACTGTTCATTGTGAGACAACTGCGGCTGTCTTGTTGTGCTTGTTACTTCATGCCTTTTTTTTTTTGTCACATCCCCGATCTCTGTCCCATTACTGAGTTTAGAACAGCTCATCGATCTTGTAAGACCTGGACTCAAGAACACTTTGTTTACTTTCTGCTCCCCATCTGTCGTCCCAGTAAGCTTGGCTTTGGTCACTTAGAACTGAAGTCTTCTGGGCATCTAGTTAAAAATGGGGTTGACTTTAACAAAAAGTGAGTTTATAAGATTTCTATGTGACGTGAAACTTGTGCTGAAATAGTAATTCAACGATTAATCCACAAAATGTAGGCAGAACTTCCTTCACATTGAAACGTGTTCATTAGAAAACCTGATTTGAACCTTATTTACAAATTGTATCGTGCATTTATTTAGTGACCGGTCTCTCTTGGCTTTGGGCTTTTATTTTTTTATAAGTTTGGTGAAAGTTGGGCTTAGAGTTGTCAGAGCTGACACTGATACCAGCATCGGAAAATGCTGCCAATACTGCGGGTATCGGTATTTGGCGAGTACTCCATTCTATGCACCGATCAGACACCATCTTAATTATTAGCCGTGAAACAGTACCTAGCTACTTTCCAGTTAGCTCTGACTGACGTATCATAACTGTAATCAATTTTTCTTTGCCACTCTAAAGTTGTGCTGTGCTGCGGCTGGAAACTACTATTTTTAAGAGCGATGAAGAAGAGCGGAGAGATGCTGAAAATCTTAGGAGATGTGTAAAAGGAACTGATTTTTACGCCCTGGTATCAGATCAGTACTCAGTATCGGCTGATCTGCAAGTTTAGGTATCGGAATCGATATCAAGAAGGAAACAATGGTTGTTGGAACATCCTGAGTTAGGCTGGCACTTCATTAATGATCAAACCTTAATTTAAAAAAGCTTGAGTTTGGTTAAAGCTACGTTTGTACTTTATTCCCAATAAGGGAATTAATGTTTGTTTGAAATAAAAACAACATATTTGAAATGATCACTTTGTCTTTTGTTGCTAAAAAAATCCGTTAAAATCAAATTCAGTATGAAAAACAAACAGAGATTTTATTTGTAGGCCATATCGCCCAGCCCTCGTTCCTTTCTGTCTCTCCTCATCACTCGTTAACCCTCGAGCTGTCGTCACACACTCCCTCCTCACCTTGGTTGCAGAAGAGCCCCCCCCAGCCCTCCTGACAGTTGCACTGCCAGGGCTGCTGGCAGGTCCCATGGAGGCAGCCCGGGTAACGGATGCACTCGTCGCAGTAGCGGCCTTTGAATCCCACTCTGCACCTGTTGTTGTCCAATTAGATGAGAACACCGGTCAGTCCACTCACATTACCTTGCGTGTCCCGCTAATTAATTAATGGCCCCCGTGAGCTGGTGGTGAAAGCTTACTTGCATTCCCCGGGTTTCTCGCAGAAGCCGTGCTCTTCGTCGCAGCCTGGCAGGCAGATAGCTGCATAGAAAGATACAGAAAAAAAACACTTTTTAGACACACCGAAGCAGGAAAAAACTATGCAATACATTGGGCTGTGCTAAAAAATCGATACGGTAATGTGTCACAATATTTATCTTTGTGATATCTGTATCGAATCTGTATGTATCGCGTATTGTTAAGACTTTGCCTTAAAGTTAAGGGACACAAAGGTACGCTTTTGTACTTTATTTTCAGTTTTCAGCCTCCATGGGCCACTTTTTCTGTGTGTCCAGCTACGGCGCATTTGTCATTTTGATGTTTTGGCAGCTTCGTCTGTCTGTTTGGCAATTTTCAACACCATCCAAATACACTGGAAAGGAAATTTCACATTAAATTGTTTCAGCTGAGTTACCAATATAATGTGATGTCATGCATGAAGACGACCCAGATCGTACACAGTAACTTGTATCTGGTTTTACATTTTCGGTGAACTAAGTGGAAAATCGCGATATGAATCGTATCACAGTGTATCGTGATGCGTATCGTATTGTGAAGTTCTTGCCACAACTCGAAGTTCTCGTAATACAACATAAACAACAAATAAAACTTTAAAAGCCCCCAAAAAGTCATCAAACTGAAAGAAGTGAGGGACTTCTAAACCTATTAGCTGTTACCTTAAACCCAATCTCCTTATCACCATGAAAGAATTTTCTGCTTAACATAGTCCTGAGACAAAGGAGGGAGTGTGTGAATGTGTGTGTGCCACAGAGAGTGTACACACACACACACACACACACAGAGAGAACCCCTCAACCCTCCACACCACCCTTTTCTTCTTCGCTGCGGGTCAAAACTCTTTTATTCATTCTGTTCACACACACACACACACACACACACACACACACACTCCCCTTAATGTCTCTGATTGGGGCAGATAAGAGTGGACAGCTGGCGAGTGTGTTGCCAGTGCGCGACAGCTGCTCCATTGTCTCCTCTCTGCCGGCAGCTGCCCACTTCAAACAATACCTCCCCCGGCTCGGCCAATCAGCGCCCGGCCCACTCCGAGAGTAACGAATCGGAAGGGAGCATGTAAATTTATGGCACGCGTGAGATTATTCCCAAAACTTTCCTTAGAATAAATAAAGTGGTCGTGTGTGTGTGTGTGTGTGTGTGTGTGAGCGAAAAGGAGGGGGTGCGTGTGGTGTTAACGCACAAATTGCCTTCTAACGGCACTCAGAGGATCTGATTTCAGACCCACCATAAAATAAAATTCAACTTTTTTCTATTGTTTCGACATTTATGACAAATGGTGTTAAAAAAAAACTTCCGAGTGTTGTTCATTTTAAAGCAACATTACCCTGTTTCAGCACAAATTCTGAGCTTTGAATGGATTTTTAAATATATTTTAAGATGCTCTCAACACCTCACACACACACACACACACACACACACACGTGTCCCTAACACAATGAGGAAGTCTTGCACTCACGCTCAGTGCAGTACTGTCCCTTCCAGCCGGCGTCGCACACAATCTCCCCGCGCTCCCCGCAGGTGAAGTGGCCGAAGGCGTCGTCTCTGGGCCGGCAGAACACCGAGCAGCCGTCCCCGTAGTAGTGCTCGTCGCAAACGAAGCGGTAGGAGTACTTCAGCTCCGTCCTGCCGCTGGTGTGCAGGTCCTGAGACCAGTCCTCTCCCACCGTCAGATGCCTCTGGGTTGTCATGGTGCTGATAACGCGGTCTGGATTTTCTAAAGGGGCACACATGCGGAGGAGAGTGAGGGGTTAGGGGGTGTAAGCGTGCGTGAGTGCAGAAAGGCGGAGGAGGAGGTGGCGGTGTTTGTTTCCAACCTGTGGAGAGGTCGTCTTTGGAGTCGGTGTGTAAGGCCTCGATGATCAGCGAGAAGGTCCCCTGGGAACACACATGGCTTCATGAGACAGGTGGCCAGCGAGATGCGGCGGTAGCATCAAGCATGGCCCGAGGCGACAGCGCCATTCATCTACTGAGCTGAATGCGAACAGCGCACCGGATCCGACACCGCTCTCCCGCTGCGCGTTTTTACGCACGCATTTTCAAACCGAAAAATGGCGCGGGAAGCCCGGCGTCACTTTTTACTACAATGGCTGCACTTACCGGCCACGTGAAGCCGAAGTTAATCCTGATCGGGTTGGTGAATGAACTCTCCGGGATGACGTCCGGGACCTGGAACGAGTTGGAGCCCAGCACGGGCGTCACCGCGCCGCCGTAGGTGCACGGCGGCTCCGGGGAGGCGTTGGGCTGGTAGTGCTTGAGACAGATCCTGAAGAAGGTTTGACACTCGCACTGCTGCTGGAAGGACGAGCTCACGCCTCCTCTGCAGCAGTTCCTGTTGCCCTGCGCTCCCTTCTTGTTTAGAAACTCCTGCAGCTTCAGCTCAAAAACTCCCGAGCAGAACCCCTGCGGAGGAAACGGACTCATGAGCCACAAGCACGGTGCAGCATGGGTATGAGTGAGTGTTGTGGTGGGAGGGGAGGGAGGGAGGGAGGCAGGGAGGGAGGAGGAGGAGGGGGGGGGGGGTAATGGTTCATTGTTTGGAAGAAAAAAGAGGTTCGGTGTCTTACCTGGCACAGCAACATGGACATGACGGCGAGAGTCAGCAGGATGACGCGCCCCATATTAAATAAATACATAATAAATAATAAATAAATAAAGCAAAATGTGTTGGGGCTCGGCTGGTCCTCAGGGTGCCTCCTCCTGTTCAATCCCTCTGAGGAAGATGCATTGAGCACGTTTCTGTCGCCTCAGGGGGGTTTTCATTAAACGCTGCCGCTGTCAGCCACGCCGTTCTCTCTCATGTCCCGAGGAACAACAACAACAAAAAAAAAGGATAAATCCCAAACCTTCAAAACGAAAACAAACAAACAAACAACAACAACAAAAAAAAATCAAATCAAAAAATGTGAACTTGTTCAAGTGCGCGGCGGGGGAAAATCAGAGAAGTCCTCCGGTTCCGTTAAAAAAAAAGCGTTAATCCAGTGCGTAAAGAGGGAAAACGATTGTTCCTTGTTTCTTCTGTGTGTGCGTGGAGAACGTGACGAATTTTAGGACGTATCTTGTTTATGAAGCTCTTGGTCTAACCCAAGGACGGATTTGTCACTGATCCAACATGCTTGCCTCTTTCTCCTGATGTCTCTCCTCACTGTGAACTCTACGTCTGTCTCCAGCCAAGGCCGCTTGCAGCCTGTTATATACGGCCAGACACATGCTATGGTAATAACATGCAAATGGACACCCTCCTCCTCCTCCTCCTCCTCCTTCTCTCCGACTTCACCTCCCAATCTGGCCCGGCTCTCCACAATGGGATCCCATGCAAGTGCCCCAACAGCCTCCCTGTACCCCAACAGCAGCGCAGCGCACACGGCGCTGATATCTGAGCCCAAAATGGAGACGCGTGAAAGTATCCGGACAAAAAGAGAAGTGAACCTCACAAAGAGGTTGTGCAGCTAGGCTGAGGAGAAGACTTAAAAATAAACACAAAAGGGAATTGATAATAAAAACAAAACAAAGTGCTTTCTGCTTCCTTAAAGTTGGACATTATTTCTCAGAAATGCTCGGACCCGGAGGAGGAAACCGACATTTGCGAGGGTTGAAATTTAACTGTCCAATCAGAAACAAATAATCTTCAGATTTAAACTAGAGCTAAACGAGAACTCTGACATCCCACAAACATGTCGGGCTCCCATGTTGATGGCATGGGGCCGGATTGATCCCTCCAGCTGTTGCCTCGCTGGACAAACTTAAGATGTAAAGTGCCAACAACCCAAAACAATCCCAACGGAGCTGGGAAGTTTATCCCCCCCAAAAAAAGAAAGAGGGAAAAAATGTCTCCTGGTCAAAACCTGACTCAGTTAATTGTTTACACCCCTCCTCCTTTCTTCCTCCCTCACACACCCTCAAAGTTTTGGTATTCGTGGTTGTGGGAAGAATTTGGTGCTTTGAATGGACTCAAAAGACGAAAGAAAACATTCCTTGGCAGCGCAGCGCGGTGAGGTAAACGGCTGAGGGGCTGGACTCCCGCTTCTCTGCTCTCCCTTTTTTTTTTTTCTTCTGATTCTCCCTCTGAGGAAGGTTGAGAAAATGTGCATGTAGGTGTGTGCGTGTGTGTGCGTGTGTGTGCGTGTGCGTGTGTGTGTGTGTGTGTGTGTGTCTGAAGTACTGGTCCTCGACTACAGTATGAAAGTAGTTGTACTTGTTGTTTGTATTCTGTGCTGCTCTCACTTCACTGCAGTGGTCGGACAGCTGGAGCAGATTTGAGTCCAACATTCGATCATCAGCCTGTAAATAAATCATCAATGAGCTTCGTGCAGAGGAAGCTGCGACATGAACAAGCTGCGTCAGTGTGTGCGGCGCTCGATGGAGCTGCGGATCATGGTTACTAATCCTCCCGCTGCACTCTGTGTTACCAAGAGCTTTGGATTTTTACTCACTCCAAATACTTCAAACGCAGTATTTTTACTTTGTACTGTACTTGAGTGAAAGATCAAAATCTTTTGCAGCTACTGAGAAAGTTTGACTTTTACCAAACAGGTTCAGATTTCACCACATGGTCCGTTTGGCGGCGGTTCTGATGGTTATGATGAGATCACGTGATCTTTATTGTTCGGCAGCGTGTCGTTGTTTAAATTTCCACTTTTTACTTTAAATCGAGCTCATGAGTTCATTCTTCACATCCGATCAGACAACGAAGTGAAATAATCAGAAGCTCCGGAACAGCTATCTGACGCCATCCTCTTGATACTAATGTAACTGATGTATTTACCCAGAATGCACTGCACTGATGTGGGAACAAGCATCAGTTTGTATGACAGTTTATTTGACTAACAATGCCAGCTATGCCTCTCAGTCCCATGCAGTGGGGTTGGATTGAAAAGCAGCATAAAATGGAAATACTTTGAGTCCAAGAACTTCAAACCTCTGTGTACTGCAGTAGCGCTCGTCAGTATTGGTAGTTTTCGAGGTACTTTCTGTGTTTTTGCTGCCTCTGTGTGAGTCAGCTCTCTGGGGCTGAGCTGAAAGGGTTAAGAGTCAGAGGAATGTGGGGAGGTGGAGGAAAGAGGCAAAGTGTTCTCACTCCACTCTCTCCACCTTCACCTCCGGTCAGAGTTCCTCCTTCATCCCGTCACTCCATCCTCGTCTTCCTCAGGACGACCCGACCGTTCACATCCTGTCTGCTGTCATCCGGGTCGCCGTGGAGATGCCGGGGACCCTTCCCAGGTTTCCCACCATGCCCTCGGTGCTCAGCTCTCTGCCCAGAGGCATCAACGCTCCCAGTTTACCCAGCATGCCCAGAGGGATGTCGCTGCCCAGGCCTGTCGCCATGGCAACCGTATCCCAGGCTCCTCAGAGGCTGCTGCAGGACTGCTGCTCTGTGTTTGACCATCAGACGCCAGGAGGTAACAGATACTCCCTGTACTACTGCAGATACTGTAGATACTACTTTTCCAGCTAGTACTGCTGCCGCTGCTCTTCATCGTTGTGTAATACTTGTAAATCGAAGCGGTGAAGGGCTTTACTGCAGAGCTGCTGGAGGGAGTTTGATTGATTATTTCTGATGTGATGATCGGTGTCGGTCGACTCTTCACAGTTACACACATGAAGTTTTGCTGCTTTCTGCCTCCAAACAGACGCTTTTCCTCCAGTTCTCACAAAAACTACAACCACCTCAAACATCGTTGGATTCTCAGTTTAACTTAACGACGAGTCTTTTTGAAGAAGAAGTCATAGTTTTGTGTCCTGTTGGCAGTAAACTCAGAGTACTTTTACTGCGTTGAGTCCTGCTAAAGCAGCTTCACTTCTGCAGGTTTCTGATATGTTTTTTTTTCTGTTTCTGCTGGAATGATGAATAAATCCAGAGCAGATTATCGAGCGCTGAGCTGCGGCACATGGCCCGGATCACACACACACACACACACACACACACACACACACACACACACACACACACACACACA